>LR738709.1:725629093-725644652 GCA_902687465.1 Secale cereale | reverse complement strand
CCCGCCCACCCATCTACTCTGATGACGTGCCCTGGCGGTCGCGATGGCGGCAAGGATCCGGAGCGCAAGCCCTAAGTGACCTCGGACACGGCACAAGCGCGCGGCAAAGCGGTACACCAAGTATGGGCTACCGGTGCCACGGTCCCTCTGTCACGAGACGGAGAAGCACGACCGTCGCCATGCGCGCCGCTTCGACGTGGGCAGGTCGTCGGGTGAGCCGCTGCTGCCAGTGAAGAGGAAGCACGGCGAGATCTCCTCGCTCCACGCCGTCAAGATCGAGGGAGGAGAGGATCCCCCGAGCGGCCATGCCGTCAAGATCAAGCGGGGTGGATAAACCCATGCGTGGCCGTGGCGTCATCGGCCCGGAGGACTACCTCGCCGGGCCGGACGCGAATGCATTTGAAGAGGCGCTCGCCGAGTGCTCTACATGCGAGCAAGAGAAGGAGGACGCGCGTCGCCAGTGGGAAGAGTAGCTCAGCGACCTCCTGCTCAAGCACGGGCTCGCCACTGCGCTCGAATTCGCCGCAAAGCAGGCTCAATGGCGTCGCGAGCAGGAGGAGCAAGATAAGAAGTATGCCGACCTTGTCGCCTCCTCCAACGATGAGTGAGCGCCGGTGGAACGGTGGTGAGCTCTGCTGAGCTTTGATTTTGCGTATGTACTAGGACCGCACCCAACATGTAAAATAACTTTCTATATGTAGCGTTGATCGAACGATGAATGAAGTTTGTGTTCTTCAATTCTCACGGGAATCCTTGTTTTCAAATTTTACAGTTTCATTTAAGGTTTATGTTCTGTCGATGATAAAATTGGCCTGTATATGACCTACGACGCGAATTGTAAACCCCTTATAAGGGATCGCCTTATAAGGGGTCTGTTAGAGATGCTCTTATTGATAGTGTCTGATTTTGTTGTGTTGTTCTGTCATCATTTTACCTAAAAAACTAATAAGTTTTTATTGATATTTGCTATTAATTCTATTAAATTTCTGTAATCATGCGGGTCATCTTGTGGTTTCTGGATGTTAAATTATATGGAGTACTTTACAGGAGATATTTTGTCCTATACTCCTGAATAGGTATATTTTGTATTGTATCATGATACTAATTATTTCATGGTGTATCATTATTTGAAAACTAAGTCTTATAGCAAACGTTCTTTTTTGAGTAGGAGCGGTTGTTTAACACTTGTGTCATTTGGTAATTCTAAATAAGTATAGGTGTTTCTTTGGTTACTTTGGTTGTGTTTGTTTCAGCTTTTGGAGCAGTTTTAGGATTGAAAAAAGCTGAAGCTGAAACAAACAGGTTATTTAGAACAGCTGTGGAACCACAACCCAAAACTGTTTCGGGAGATTTTCAGTGTAACAGCCTAAAGCTGGTCTCGGTGTACTTTTGGGCCAAAACTGTTTCCCTAGCCCCTCTATCTTTGGCGTTTGGTCATAATTATGTCGTAAATGCCACCGTAGGCATGACATATCTCTACGTTCGCCCCCCTCCTCCTGAAACATAGCGTTTTCACCAGCTCACAGTCGTTTCCACAGCTGCGTTGCCAAACAGCTAACCTTCACTACAGCTGTTTCCTCAGCACAGCAGTTTTGCCAGCACAGCAAGTCCACAGCTGAAACTGCTGAAACCGAAGCTCAAACAAACACAGCCTTTGTGTGGCCTAATTAAGCCATCTAGATTAAACAGATGATCCACCAAGTGAAACGTTGGCTTGTCTTAGTTGTTATTTCTTATTTTATTATCGATGATCTACTGTCCATTTGTCAAGTAATAAGTATAGGGTGTTCCTCTAAAAAAAATTGGCGTTGGGAAATTCAATTTTTTTATTGATAGTCCTTTTGATCATTTGGTTTATATTAGCGCCAGACGTTGTCCAATTTTTTTATTGAAAGTTTCTGGTTTGGACGTGTGGTTCAGTCGTCATTCTTTTCAAAGTTCTATAAAACTAATAATATTTTTATTGATATTTTTTATTGAATATAATAAATGTTTGCAATCATGCAGGTCATTTTGTGGTCTCTTGATGTTAAATTTTATGGAGTACTTCATGGGGATGTTTTGTCTGACACTTTCGAACATGTATATTTTGCATCGCATCATGATAGTTATTATTCTATTGTGTATCAATATTTTAAAAGTTAGTTTTATTATACTTGACTTTAGGTTCATATGCCATATTATAGAACAAAATTAGCTGTAATTTTAGTCGACTTGGAATTCAACGATGATAACATAAGAAAACAAGACATGAAGGATGTGAATAGACCTCCTAAAATCCCCAAAGCATCCAACCCATCGTCGCATCTAACAAATTTGACTAAAAGTGGTATAAAATTTAAAATACGGACTAGAGGTTTTCATTATGATACGTGCATTGCACGTGCATGTTTACTAGTACTATTAAAAGAGCAAACAAGAGTTTTTCTAAAGCCACACCACAAAATGTACACAGAATAACCAGGACCCTCTGATCAAACCAACTTAAATAGATCCAACGGTTCGCTATTACATCTATACTACTATTAAAAGAGCAAACAAGAGTTTTTCTAAAGCCACATCATAAAATGTACACAGAATAACCAGGACCCTTTGATCAAACCAACTTAAATAAATCCAACTATCCGCTATCACACCAACGATCTGCTATTCAGATCGACGACATAGATCAAATGTTCTGCCGAGGGCAGACGCGTGGTCTGCCAATCTCCTAGCGCTCCACGTCCCTTATCCCCGCGGCCCCACGCAGGTCGTGCCATCCTACTCCTACCCTAGCAATCGACCTCAGCCGCCACGATCCCATCGGCCAAACAACACCAACACACCTCTCTCTGCCTCCCAGCCATAGCTCCATTGTCGCGCCGCCCACCGCAGCAGGCCCGTTGATGAGGGAGGCCAAATTGGCCGACCGCACAGGGCCCCAAAAATTTGGGCCCCCACTCCAGCCACATATGTGTATTATGTGAAAAAAAGAAGACCCGGTAAGAAACACACTCCTAGGCAGCCCATTCCAACACTTCCGATTGAGAATCATCCAAATACAAGCACGGACGCACGCAACCCCTGCAGCGTGTCTGTTCGCTTCCCTAACTCCACGATTACGATTAGCATCTGAATCCCGATTGCACGCACTCGAACATGCAGCAGGTCGATGGGACAGAGGTATCTAGCAGAGCGACGACGACAGAGGGAGGACGCCAGGTCATGGAGTTTAACTTGATTCAAATTACTTTCTGTTTTATTAGATAAAAAGAATCATGCATCCTGGAAGGAAGTATGATTTTGATCCTTCAAAGCGAATGAGAAACAAAAACAAAAAGCAGATGCTCGATCCCAAATGGGTGCTCTAGATAAATTTGTTGTGAAATAATCTCAAACCAATTCAAAAACCAAACTCTAATGCTAATATTGATGATGCACATGGTGGTGACCCAGTAGAGGCTATTTTGATTTTCGTCCCGGGCCCCCAAATTTCTGGAGACGGCCCTGCACCGCAGCCACATCTCCCTCCACTTCCAAGCACTAGCTCTGGTGGCCGCGCCGCCCATCGCGTCGCACCTCCGCCCGGATCCGCTTCCCACGCGCCACCACCCCGCACGCATCGGCCCCGATCCGCCGCCGCTACACGCGCTTCGGCCCTGATTTGGCGCTGCCTCGCCATTGGGGCGCCTGCTGCGTGGCTGCCACTTGCCACGCCACACCCGTCGGGTTCGAGGGTTCTTCGACAGGCGTGGCCGGTGGTAGTCCAATGACGACGGCAAGGAGCGAAGAGGGGTGCGAATCGGCGACAACGAAGTCAGCGTACGGGCACCAGAATTGACCCACCTCGCGCGTTTGATGAAGAAGATAAGGGATGGGCGCTACCTGCGCCGTGAGGCGGCGGCAGGACGACAATGCGATGATCTGCATATCTACGACAGGGAAGGTCAGCTCATGCTCTCCAGCCTCTCTAAATGTTTGTCAGGCAAAGAGGGATAGAGGCTTTTGCCGACGCGGCGGACGTCGCCCACGACGGCAATAGGGTGGGGAGGTACATGCGGCGGGGCGCCAGAATCAGTGAGGGAATGCACAACCAGAGGTCAGGGATGCGTCCTCCCGCGTGCAATCCACAACACTGCATGAAATTTCTCATGCATGCTTAAAATATTCTGACGATGATTGGCCTATCAGACAATCTATCATTTTTGGATGATGTTTGAGCAAAGTAAGGATGGTGGGGAAGGGTGGCCGACAACATACAATTGGGTCTTTGTTGTAGCTTTTTCGGGGCACAACACAGCCAGCACTGCTTTTCACGAGCAAGGGGGCAAATTCAGGTAGCCAACAACACCGCTTGATGCAGGCACGTATGAATGGATGTAGATGCAACACTTCTCAGGGATGTAGGCATCTTTATACTCACGTAGTAGATGATGTATCTAGGCAGGTTTTGGGTTCATGGTGATCCAAACACTTTCAGGGATGTAGGCAATTTTTCAAACCGGAACATATGCAAGTATGCAACAGTGTAAGATTCTTAGGGGGGTCTGGCAATACTGTACATGTACATCTTTTTCTTCAAGGCAGATAACCAACAGAGGAGGTGTGTTTGTAGGTACCATGATGTACTCAACACTTTGAGATATAAGTAGGGCAACACAGTAGGATGTAGGCAAAATACAGATAGATATAAGTAGGATATAGGCACACCTTTTTTTTCGGGATGGGGCAGGCAATATTCCTATACATTAGTCAATACTGCAATGCAGTCACCGTTGGGGACATCCATTACTAAGTAGCAACGCTCGGGATTAGTCAGACGGCCTCGGAGTGCTCTTTTTTGTACTATTTATTTTGAGTACTATTTATTTTGAGCAACCTTTCTATGTTATTTTGTTGGACAGTTTTTAGTGTAATCTCTAGCACCTCAATATAATGTAAACAAGTGCAGGCTTGGGTATACATTTTATTTTCTCATGATGTATTCATTTTATTTGCTTTGTTACTTTAGCAATCAAACAGAATCAGGCACAAGCTCCAGTTGGTCCTGTGCAAAAACTGATGTAGAAGTGTGGACCATGAATTCCTTATTTTGTCTGTTTCAGACTTAGGATCGTAGGGAAAAGTGTGGACTACGATTCATAGATTGACCATGTCACATCTTCACAAACGAGTCATGCCTACTGTAATAAGGCAACAATATTCAAGATTTCATGTTTCCTTCATTTCAAAGCATCACTCTTAAAGACAATATATGCCAACGGATCACCATAACGGGGGGAGGGGGGTGTCCTGTCGGTTTTATAAATCCAGTAGCATTCTACTACTCGTTGTTTCTGTAGTTCAGTCAAATAATAAAATTTCTTCCGGGTTTCCATATTGTGGATGTGAATTATATTGCATTCTCATGAAAACCTTTTCTTCCTGCTCTCTAATCATACTACTACGATCACGCCGATGAGGGATTGTTCTATGGTGGTCATCTGACCCTGGTTTGAGCTACGATTTCCTGTATTGTTTACCTATGAATCGGCACGGTTAACTCTCTCTTTTGCTATAGAATTGATATAATTAACAAACCTATTGGGTCCTCCTCTAGGACCGTTTAATTAAATTAGTGTTGCTGAACACATCTGTTATTCTTTGGTTCTAAGCTTGACTCTTTAGAAGTGTTACTTGACTCTCTAGACTTTATATGTCCTCTTTTTAAAATGATTTATAGATACTATTTATCTACACTTAGAGCTTGATAAGAACGAAAACAAATTAATAGGCTTAATTTTAGTTGTTGTGCATTTCATAGGGTGTCGAATGTGCATAATAGTGCCGTAGCTTCTGTTGACATTCACATATGAGATGTTGTAGATGTATTTCTCCAGCATGTGTAAGTAGATAGCCCACACCATGTGGGTCTGGGAGATTGGCCCCTTCCATTGTTGGATGAATCTCATTTGGCTTCTCCCTGAGTCACTCATTCATGCAGGTAATTTGCTCTAATTTTTCTGATGTAGTTTCTTTGCTAATAACGTGGTGAACATTTGGAAAGGTTGATAGCATAAATTCAATGCTTCCCTTGCAAGAGAACATATTGTGCTGCCATATTTTCCATTTTTCTTGCACAACTTGTTACGTCAAGCAATAGAGAATACTTTTATTGATTAGCCATTCTGCTCTATGTACTGAAATACGTGCTATGTGTTAATTTGCTCTGAGATTCATGTTTATAAAATATATATTCTACCTTTGGCAGTAGTTTTAGCATCCATGGTGTTGTAGAGTAGTTTTATCTATATCACGTATCCATGCAAATATTTAACCTGAGTAGCAGGGGAGCAGGTGATAGCAGCCAGACATTTGATCCCACTTCGCTAATCACAGCCAATAAGTTGTAACCAGGGTGCTCAGATAAATATGTTCCTTTCTACAGAATGTAGGAGCAGTAGGTTTTTAAACTTACAAAGGACATTTTTTTTCAGTCTTAAACCAGTTGTGTTCTGAAGCATTTTGTGTTTTCTTTCATTTACATGATTCAATAAAAAAACACATGTCAAAATTGTTACAAGCATTGTTGTAGATAATAGAAAAGTTTGGCCTAATCATCTAACATGCTTGGATGCTCCATTAACTTCAGTCAAATGTCTACACTTGGTCAAGCTTTAATGTGGAAGTAATTTTTATTATTATAACTATATACATATTCTTTGACTATTACAGAAAAAATCACAATAACATTCTTGGTTAAGCTGGAAGTGAGGTCCTTATCGGAAATTATTCAGTATCTGCTATTTCATCATCTTTATAAACAAAAGGTTAACATTTCTGGCGTTGCTAGGTAAGGCAAGTCCAAGTGGGGTACACGTGAATTTTTTAAATATTGTTGAGATCACCGAAGATAGCTCATGCCTCATGGCATGGCAAGTTTTGTCTTGAAATCAGCATCCGTGGCTTGAATAAGCATCAACGACATCCCTATGCTCGACAACAATCAGAATAGAGCAATCAGTGGTCACAGGCTTCTAAAAAAATGTAACTTGAATAAGGATGTGCCCGTTGGACTCGGTTGTATATCCTGCTTTTTAGCATCCATGTGATTTGGTTTTCTTTTAAGCTGAACATTATTATCGGTAGCAAGACATGTAAATTTAACTGTTATTTTTATAATTATATGATGGTAGCAAGCGTGGACTGACTGCTCTCCGATTCGAACCCAGCCGAAAGCCCTGGCAACCAATGTACGTTTGGCAAAATTGGTTTATTTTTTTCTTTGGTCACGTACGTACTCCTGGTAGCGTAGATATTCTACTACTACTCCTTGCTATATTATTACTGTATCTATAATTATAATAAGGCAAGGGAGTCCGGGTCGTGTTGGAGTTGGAACACTGGCCGGAGTCGGTCTATCTATCTATATCTATATAAACAAACAGGAGCGCAGCATCAATCAAACAATACAACTCGGCCATCAATGGAGACGTGGTCTGAACTCCCAGAGTACCTCCTAGCCCAGGTCTTTGCGCGCATCTTTTTCCCCGTCGACCGTGCTTGCTTTCAGGCCGTGTGCCGTTCTTGGCGCTCTGCAGCGCCCGCCCCTGCGCGCCAGCTTCCGTGGATCGTCTTCCCAAATGGGGGGGTCATGACCCCCTTTGACCGTGTTGTGCATCGCATCGTCTCCTACCCCAAAGCCATAACGAGCCGCGTTGGTATGGCTCCCGCCGACCGTGCTCGGCACCAGCTTGTCTCCTTGCCCAAGACCATGACATGCATTGGCTCTACCGATGGTTGGATCGCCATGGAAGACCGTGCGCCCAAGAAGCATAGGAACTACTTGTTGCACAACACGTTTTCGGGCACTACATTGTCTCTCCCCGAGCTGGGCACTGCCCTCGGCCATGTTTCCAAGCTTTTCCAGATACACAAGGTGTTGTTGCGGTCCACCCCAGATGACGTCATTGCTATCATGACCAACCATCGCAGTTGCCCCATCATCTTAACCCGGCTTGGGAAGGGCGTGTGGTTGCCCAAGTCTTATGCAGCTCCCCTCGTCAGCATCATCGATGTTGCTTTTCTTGGCGACAGACTTTATGGGGTCACCAAGGATGAGGATCTAGTCTTCCTTGACATCGCCTTCAATAATAGCGGCGTACCCATGGTTACCGGTGGCAAGTGTGTCATCGGGGAAGGTTTTGACTATGATGATTACGGCGACCATGACACAAAGGATGATGACTTGACCAAGATGACCAAGAAGGATATGGTTCCTCCAGGATTCCAATATATTTATGTAGACAAGTCCATGGAGCATGACATCAATACCATGTGGTACCTGATCGAGTCGCGTGGGAAGCTGCTCATGGTGAGGCGACAAGTGGTATCGCCTTTTGAGTTCTCTCACACGGTAGAGGTTTTCGAGGCCGGCATGAGTGCAGCCATGTGGGTGCCGGTGGAGGCGGGCCTAGAGGACCAGGCGCTTTTCATCAGCAGGCGGTTCAGCAAGTCTGTCTCTGCTGCTTTCAGCACGGCGATACAAAAAGATGCTATTTATTTTGCTGACACGGAAGATGTATTCGACATGAGATCCCAAACAGTGAGTGCCCGAGGGGATGATTTCGATAGCTACAACGTATACCTAAGGTCATGGGACTCGAGGGAACTAACGTGGGTCTTTCCTCCGGAGCTAGTAGCTTAATTAGTATTATTATTATTCCCTTGTTACATTTTCCTTTTGTCGTTAATAATTGTACGATTAGTGCGAGTGCATGCATGCAATAAAATGTGTTGACATTTGTGGGGAGAAAATATGTATATCTCGATGCTGTACGTGCAACTAGCGACCAAAAATTGTACTCCCTCGGTAAAGAAATACAACAGGCGTGATGCATGGTAGGACGCTTTGCCTCGTCTCCTGCATGAACAAAGTGGTTGTACGATTACATCGGGTCACACTAATCAATCACATCCTTCCACAACGAAGCAACTAATCTTCCTTTCTCGCCAAACAAATCCGGCTAATCAGAAGCTAGCCGATATGTTGGTAGCAGCGCGTCTTGTCAGTTTGATACTTAACTTGAATCATCGGATGGTCGGGGCCACCCACAACTGAATCCTTACGTTTTTCTAAAAAGAAAGAAAGAAAAACAAAAGATGACTGAATCCTTGCGTCGTAATCGTAGGCCTTATCTCTCTATCTACCTTACTTGATTCTCTTCTCAATATGTAATCTCAACAACTTGTATGCTTATCTCAGAGATAAGCCCATGCCTACATAGACACGTACGCGTCACCTCCAACGAGGTAAGACGCTTCAAGCAATCTTCACACGGTAATCAAAGCCTCCTTCTTTCATTACATCGAGCTCCACCATATCATCCCCATCAGCGCTCAACACCATGTCTTCTTCCTCCGGCACTCCTTTGTCCGGCATCCACGAAGAAGCTCACCAGGACGAACTACGTCCTCTGGCGTGCACAGATCACGCCGCAACTCATCGGTGCAGATTTTTTCGGCTATGCCGATGGAACCACACCGGAGCCAAAAAAACAATATCACCACTAGGAAAAAGGAAGGAAAAGATGAAGCTGTCCCAAACCCTCTTCATCATGCCTCAGTTAGGGAAGACCGGCAGGTACTTGTGTATCTTCCGACCAACTTATTCCGAGATTTTTGTTCAGGACACCTCTATCCGCAAGGCACATGAGCTCTGGACTGCACTCGTGAGCATGTTCTTATCGCAGTTGCAATCACGTGTGAACGACAACCGCATCGCCTTCTCCAACGCGCAGAAGGTAACCCGTTCTGTGGTTGTCTACTTCACCTACATGCTCTCCATCGTCGACAAACTCGCTGCTGCAGGAAAGCCGCTGGACGAGGACGATGTGATCTCCTGCATCATCGTCGGTCTTGACATGTAATACCAGCCCCTGTGTCAACTCTCGATGCCCGCTTGAGGCGGCCACCCTCGATGATCTCTTTGCTCAAAGGAGTAATTTTGATCAAAGAGTGGCGATGTTTCATGGCTCGGGCAACACCACTGGTTTCAAATCTTTGCAAACGCTACCTCGCATGGCGCCCGTGGTGATGGTTCTCGCTACAGTGGCCCACCGCGGAACAAGGGAAAGAGCGGCGGCAGCGACAGCAACACCAGCACCAACAACCAGCTCCGACGGTCGTCCCTCCTAAACCAACAACAGGGGGCATCGCAACAACTCCTCCAAGTCCTTCCGCCCTGATGTTGTACGGTGTCAGATCTGCAGCAAACCAGGTCCGCCAAAGATTGGTACAAGTTTGAAGACGATGATGGTGACTCGGATGTGAAGGTGACTTGCGCTGCCGAAGGGTCATATAGAGTCGACCCGAATTGGTACATCGACAGTGGCGCCACTAACCACATCATATGTGAAGTTGAAAAGGTCACTAGGAAGGAGAAGCACTGCCGCCAAGATCAAATCCACGCTGCATGCAAGCGAAGCACGTATGAGGATTGGGTTTAGTCCGGAGAGGATGAAGACAAATATATGTGAGGCCAGCATAGGCAAACATGGCTCCTGGGCCTCTTCATATCTGCCCCGATTTTAGCTGAATATGAGAGGTGTGTTTAAAGTCTGGTACGAGATGCCCGGTGGGTCGTCTTCTTTTACCCGCCAATGACCGGGCAGTCCACTTAAAGTGTACAGGGGGTTTGGGACGGAACATTCCCTTCGGAACATGGTGGCAATTTACACCGGATAACTGATATTATTTTTTAAAATTTCAGAAAAAGTCAAAACATTTCAAAACTTTGTCCGAACAAACTTGAGCTGTCATTTCTGTCATAGAAAATATTCTGTAGCGAAATATTCTCTAACAAAATGACAAATATACTCTAACAATAGCATGAACAGTACCTCGTATATACTGGACACCTCACTTGATGCATCACCAATACTGGAGTTGGTAGAAGCTAGGGTGACGGAGGATGATAATGTTAAACTTTGCGCCCCCTTCAGTGACAAAGAGATATCTGACGCCCTGTTTCAAATAGGGCCTCTTAAGGCTCCGGGACCGGATGGCCTCCCAGCCAGGTTCTTTCAGCGCAACTGGAGTACTTTGAGAGATGGGGTTTTGGCGGCTGTGAAGGATTTCTTCCACTCTGGAGTGATGCCGGAAGGGGTAAACTCAACTTCTATTGTACTTATTCCTAAAGTGCAAAACCCCTCCGGTTTAAAAGATTATAGGCCAATAAGTTTATGCAATGTTATTTATAAGGTGATCTCGAAGTGCTTGGTGAATAGGTTGAGGCCTCTCTTGGATGACATTATCTCGCCGGAGCAAAGCGCCTTTGTTCCAGGAAGGCTAATTACGGATAATGCGCTCGTGGCGTTCGAATGTTTACACTACATTAAGCAAGAGAAAGATCCTTCGAGGAGTTTTTGTGCATACAAGCTTGATCTCTCCAAAGCATATGATAGGGTAGATTGGGTCTTCTTGAGGCAAATGATGCAAAAGATGGGATTCTCTCAACGATGGGTGGACTGGATAATGTCTTGTGTCACGTCAGTGAGATATTCTGTGAACTTCAATGGATCTCTCTTGGATTCATTTGCACCGTCTCGGGGTTTACGGCAAGGTGACCCTCTATCTCCATTTCTGTTTTTATTTGTGGCTGATGGGCTGTCATTACTACTGAAGAACAAGGTGGCATTGGGGGACTTAACCCCTGTCAGAGTCTGTAGGACTGCGCCGGGTATTTCACATCTCCTTTTTGCGGATGATACACTGTTGTTCTTTGAGGCTTCAAGAGCGCAGGCGGAAAGAGTTAAAGAGATATTGGACCTCTTCGGTAAAGCGACAGGGCAAGTTCTGAACTTTGATAAGTGCTCGATACTATTTGGAGAGGCCTGTCCAGGGGACGTGCAAGAAGGAGTCCGCGAAGCTCTGCATATTTCAAGCATGTTGTTTGAGGAGAAGTATCTGGGATTGCCTACCCCGGAGGGACGTATGTCAAAAGGCCGGTTCCAAAATCTGCAAACAAGCCTCACCAAACGTCTGATGCAGTGGGGGGATGGGCTTTTGGCACAGCCCGGACGGGAGATTCTTATCAAGTCCGTGGCGCAGGTGTAATGCCCAGGATGGAGTTATACCTCCTACGTGTCGAGGCACGACTTAAAGGCATAAATCCATCCTAGAATGATCTCAAGTTTGGTATCTTTGCACAACTCATGTAAAAGAGGGATTTAAAATGCAAAAGAGGATAGTTGGCTTACACTCGCCACTTCACACAATACAATACATAAGCAAAACATCATTCAAAACATCACAACCCGACTACGGGTGAAGATCCAAAGAAAGATACCAAAACAACATAAAGCCACAGGTCAGGATCGAATCCTAGTAGAAACCACTACTGAACATCGAAACGTCACAAGCAAACGGCCACACTCTTCAATGAGCTCCTGGTGAAGAACTGATCCAACTCCCGCAACAAACTCGGCTAAACCTGCAACTGGTGTGGTGAAGTAACTGTGAGCCACAGAGGACTCAGCAATCCCGTTCCCGGGTAACAAGACTATTTAAGCCTTTGGGTGAGGATAAGGCTGAAGAAAGAAATACGAGGTGAAGGAACAAACAAGAGTCTGCAGCAGCAACTAGCACTAACTTACGTAATAGAGAGCGAGAAGAGAAGAGCATCGGTCGAAAGATGATCACGAAGTGATCCTAACTAAAGCCGGTCAAACATAACCCCACCATGTTCAACTCCCGAATCCCTATTCGGAAATTGACAGTCACGGTACACACGCTGGTAGTGTATTGAAACATTGTGTCAAGTTATCTACAACCGGAATTAACAAGCTCCCATCTGCCACATAACCGCGGGCACGGCTTTCGAAAGTTCAAACCCTGCAGGGGTGTTCCAACTTGGCCCATCACAAGCCCACGATCCGCGAAGTCGCAACTCCATAGGTGGGAAGACCCGAGTATTCTCGGAATCCCGTGCTCAAGTTAAACCGAACTAAGGTAAGGCTAATCCAGCAAATCCTCCCGGCGTGCCGACACCCTGATAGTAGCCGCGCGTATCTCGTCTCAGGCCACGACCGGATGAGCGCTACGTACAGTACCAAAGACCCCAGATAACTGGGTGGTACCGCAAGTGACTCTAGTTTGGGACCAACACCATCAGCACTGGCCCCCCCTGCTATGTAGAAATAAAGGATCCTCGAGGGAGCGACCCCCTATGCAAATTTAATTAATTAATTAAGTTGTTATTATGAGGCAAATAGTACCAATGTTGGGATTTGCTGGAAAAGACTTAGCACTTAGCGGTTTATCAAGGGGGTCCCATACACCCCAACCGTGTTAGGAACGCAAAAACAAGGAACATAACACCGGTTTATACGGTTCCTAACGGCATGAGTGGAACAAAACACCAAGCAAAAGGCTTAGCCTTCCACCCTGCCAGTATATAGATGATTTCATTTTTAAGCATTTATGTAGTGTGATATAACCCAACCAAACTTCAACATGAAGCAAGCATCTTCAATCTTCACCTGCAACTAACAATGCTATAAGAGGGGCTGAGCGAAGCGTACTTAGCCAAGCAACGGTTTGCATAGGTAGGTTGGTTAAACATGGCAATTGGTTACAAGTAGGAGGCTGACAAGAAAGACATGGGCATCGAGGCAAAACTATAGATCGTGACTTCTAGCAAGAGGCAAAAATAGTAATGGTATCCAGGTTCGGTCATCTTGCCTGGGATTCCACAAAGGAGAAGAACGGATCCAAGAAGAAGACGGGGCAACAGTCGAGCGGATCCTCACAACTCCGGAACGAAACCGAAGCTAACAAGAGAAACAACCGGAAAGAAGAAAACAACACGGTAAACACACAAGCATCAACATGGCATACGATGCACATCCAAGTATGATGCATGTCCGGTTTAAATATGCAAGACATGGCAAAGTGCACAAACAAAAACTACAAGTTAAGTGGAGATCAATATGCAACGAGTTGCATATTGACGAAACACCACATATTACTTATTTAGTTGACTCTCGTTATTAACAAGACAAGATTAAATGTTTTTAACATGGCAAGAGGTGAAGCACAAAAAAAACTACACTATTAAGGCATTTTAAATGAGGCCGGAGAATAACAACAACCTATCCGGAAAATCCCCATGAGCATGTTTAATAATTATAAAGCAACAACAAATAAACATTTTAGTGTTGTAAACATGATGCGGATGTCATGATCAAGTTTATGCAAAAATTTATTAAAAGGGTTGACTTAAGAGGAAGACATGAAGTGTTTGTCACCGTGGTGGAAAGAAAAGAGTGCCACGGCAACGATTCCGAAAATGATGTCACGGCAACATCTCGGTTCCGGTAACTCGTTGAGAGACCGGTGCAAAACAAAAGGTGGAGTGAACGAGTTGAACAAGATGGTGGGGTGATCCCGTTGCCGGGTTCCCACGAGTCGGTGACGAGGCAACCGAGGAACATGACAAAAGGTGGAACGGGCACGAAGCACACACGGGAGACATTTCATACAACACACAAGCACGAGCGTTCATCCACGGGGTCGTTTCGGTATACCTTCGAAGCGTGCGTTTCGGGGCGGTTCGAGACGTCGAGGGACGTAGTCGTTCTCGTTCGGAGAGGAAGTAGCAGTTCCGCAACTCGTAGAGGAAGTAGTGGTACACGGACGAAGAGGAAGTAGTTGTTCACGGGTCTTCGGCGACGGTAGACGTTCACGTTACGTGTCGTGGTACTTGGCGAATTCCTCGTTTCCGGGCGACGGTAGAGGTACTCGCGCTCATTCTTCCGTAGATGAACGGGTCGTCGTGGTACTTGTCGGGGTCGTCTTGGCAACGTAGTTGTACACGTGGCCGTCGTGGGAAGTAGTGGAACTTGGTCGTTTTCCGGGCATCGGTAGTCGTACACGGGGCGTTTTGTAGATGTTCATGGAGCTCGTTCGGGTCATCTGACAATTCATCAACACAGCAACACAATACAAAACAAAACTACAGCAACAAAACTACAAAAAAAAGGGAAAAAGGCTACGGGTTGCTCGGGCCGACGCCGATCTGGAAAAGGACAGGGCCCTGGAAGCCGGCGCTGCAGCCGCTGTTGCTGGAGGACGGGAAGGGAGCTCGGTCTTGGAGCGCTTGGAGAAGAGGTGCTGCACGGCGCTGGACGAAGGAGGCCGCAGGTCACGGCCTGGAGCGTCGGGCTGGACGAGGCCAGGTAGAGGTGCGGCCGGCGCCCTGGAGAAGAGGCGCAGCGGTCCTGGCGTCGACGCGACGAGGAGGAAGCGCACGGGGGCGACCTGCTGCCTGAGGACGGGCCGCTGGAGGCGGTCGAAGCTGGAGGGGCGCGGCTCCAAGGCGGTGTTGGAGAAGCGAGGAGCAGAGCTCCTGGCGAACGGGAGGGCAGCGGCCTCGCGGCGGCTGGAGAGTCGAGGCGGGCGTCGCGAGGATGGGGGCGTCCATGGCGAGGCGAGAGCCTGGCCATCTTGCGGGCGCCATGACGCTGCAGGGCTCGGGCGCGGCGACGGCTGGCAGAGGAAGCTCGGGGGGGCGCCGCGCTTGCTGGAGGCGAAGGGCGCC
>LR738709.1:725612537-725629063 GCA_902687465.1 Secale cereale | reverse complement strand
GGAGGCGCCGGCCGAGGGAAGGACGCTGAGGGCGAGGAGTAGGAGACGGGCAGAGGGGGTGAGTGCGGGTTCGGGCGAGGGGATGCGGGCAGAGGCGAGCGAGGAGGGGAACGAGAAGAAAACGCCTGGCGGCGGCTTGCGGGAGAGCGAGGGAAGAGCGAGGGAGTTGGGGGCTATCGGGCTAGGTTAGGCCTAGCTGGGCCAAAGGAGGAGGCGGCTGGGCCAGAATGGAGAGAGGGAAAGGAGGAGGCCCAGATGGCCTCAGGCCTGCTGGATTTTTTCCTTTTCTCATCTGCTATTTCACAAAACAGGAAAAAGAATAGCAATGAAGGAAAAGAGAAGAAGGAAGGGGAAGAATTTTGGGCAAGAGGATAAACTTCCCGGACTCACAAAAATGTCAGGAAAAATAAATAAGAATAGAAGGAGGGTTTTTGGAAGAACCCCGATACGACGGAAAATAAAAATTGACAAGGTTTGAGGCAAGGAATGCGAAATAGAAGGCATGGGGAAAGTTGTGCAAATGTGTTATGGGTAATTCCAACAATGGAATATTTATTTATAATAGCTCCATAATATTTGGAGGATATGTTCTAAAGAGAAGTCACCTTCCCTCGATTTAAATGGACCGAAGGTCCACACGATTTATTTGGTTGCAAAAATTAATGAGATGATGGCATGATGACATGATGCAATGCAAAAATAAATAACACAAGCACAAAAGAAACACACGGGCAACCCAGAACATCTGGAATCTTCTGGAAGCTTCTGGAATCTTCTGGGACGTCGGTCTTCGGGCGTCACAACTCTCCCACACTAACAGAGGATCTCGACCCGAGATCCTAGAGATATCACCGGGTAAAAACGGAAGAGGAAGAGGTAAAACAAAGTTGCTTCTTTGACAAACGAGTGAAAACCAAAGAACCTTGAGAGGTTGAACAAGCTTGAAAGAAAGAATACAACGGAGATGAACGAATATGAAAATACTCCGTTAGAAAAGAGGAACAAGGAGCATTATGAGAACCTTGCAGGTTGAAAGACAGGAAACAAGAGCTCACGGACCAAAAGAATATGAAACTGCAACGGTATAGCCAAGGAATAAGAATGGCAGAATTTGGACAGCACTCTGTTTGAAAATGGAAGGAATTAACAAGAATTAGAGAAGATGAAGTGATACTTGATGAAAAGAACAACATGTTTCCTCCGAAACAATTAAAAGAATGGCACAAGGTGTAAGAAAGATTCAGACAGCACTCCGGTTGAAAAGAGAGGTAAAACTTGATAAGATGACGGAACTTGAATGAAGAATACAACACTCCGGTTAAAGATAGGCAATGGAAAGAACAAGATCTCGATAAAAACGAGATGATGGTTAAAGAGAGCAATATCACAAAACCTCCGGAATGAAAGAATAGAGAATATAGTTCAATGAAAGAAAAGAACGGAGAAGCAAATGACAACATCTCTCAAAATTGAATTTGAAAGAGCATCCTTACGAAGAAGGTTGAACAGAGTTGTTGGAATTCACAACGAAAGAATAAGCTTCATGTGGGCTTATGGAAAACATCTCAAAATTAAGAGGTGACAACCAGCCACTAACTTAAACAATTGATTGATTGAGATCAACAAGGAGATGAAAAACTTATTCACCGGAATGATAAATGAAGAACTTGGGTCATTTATAAGCACCATAATATCAACAATCCTTAGGGAAAGCTTTTAGGTGAATTATAACCCAAGATAACTCCAAGAGATAAAAAATGAGGGGTTGGAAGGATCTCCTAAAGAGAAGAAATGATGGTTTTAAATATCTCATTCTTGATAACTCGTGAATCATGAACATGAAGGAATTGTCAAGAATGACATAACACCATCTGAAAAGATAAGGGAGCAAGAATTGTAATTGGAAAGCATGATGAAGAATGCTTGAGCTCCAACAAAAATCTTGATGAAAACTTCGAGGATGAATTAAAACATGATGAACCATCATGAGAACTCCGGTAATGAAAGCATGAGAATTGAAAGATGAAAAGAATAAGATTCAAGGCCTGCGGTGAATAGATTGAGCTTTGGAATGATATAATAGAAATAACTTGAAGCTCCGGAAAAACAAGATGAAGAATTAGAACCGAGAATATGATATGATGAACAAGCTCCAGACAAAAGAATTAAATCACTTAGAAGGGATAAGAATAAGAATTATGTTATGCATCTCCTTTACCAATTTAAATTGATGACAACCAAAGGATTTGGCATACTACTTATTCTCGTTGGAAAGAATTAAAGAGAGATCTAGCACAAACTGAGAATAGTCTTGAACGACTCACCGGTAGGATTATGAAAAGAACAAATGAATTAATACGATAACAAGGAAGAGAAAACTTGAATGAACCACCGTAAAAAAAAATATGGAGACGAACGAAGAGACATCAATGAAGAATAGTTGAAGGACGAAGTTGAAAACTGAGAACGAAGAAATATGCTGAAATGATGGCCTTCGGAGGATCACAAAGAAAGAATTCATGAAATGCTTCGGACGGGTATAAAAGAATTCCTCGCACATCGGAACAATAATGAGGATGGCATGAAAGCTAGAACCACGAATCTCATCAAGATAACGAGCCAAGATTTAAGAGAAACACTTCTCCGGTCTTCAAATGCTGAGAGTGAAGACGAGAAATGCCATAAGAATTGTTGAGCACTCCGGAATGAAGAATTAAAAGGTTGAACCAATGAAGAAAAGAATTGAACGCGATCTTGGAGAAGGCATGTGACTGATGGGATTCATACTTACGTCACACTTTGAAAAGAGTTTGAGTATAACTCCAGAAAAAGAAGAGTCAGGTAAGATCCTGGGAAAAGACCTGTGGGTTAGGGCCCACTCAAGAGAAATCACCGTTGGAAAGATTGCTTAAGAGATATAGCACCGGTTGAATTAAATGGCTTGAATAAGATAACAACCTCAAAATAGCTTGAACGGATTAGAATGGAATTATGAATCTTCAGCACTCCGGATATGAATAGCAAGAGGAGAATGATTAATTGGTGCACCGGAATAAGAAAGCATTGTGAAAAGAGGAAAAGGATAAGATCAACACCGAAATCTTGAATTACATCCACCGACAGAATTAGAGAACAAAAGAATGATGAACTTGAAGCTCTTGAGCATCTTCACGATAATTCACCGGATAAAAACATTGAAGGAAAAGAATGAAGAAATATCACATGAATAAAATGGATACTTCATTTGAGAATTTCTTGCTCCGAGAAGAAGAAGGGTGGGAGGGTGGGGAAAACAAGACAACTTGGAATGAATGAAACAGACAATTCGTCAGATTTCTCAACGACGTCCGTATTGAATAACTTGAAGAGAAGGCACACCGGTTGAAAGGATTAACATGAATAACTTGATGGTCAAGAAGAATTAGCACTCCCATAGAAATATGAGAACACCGATTAGGAAAGGTATGGAATCAACATTTATCATCAAAGCAACTCGAATACCAGAATCAAAACAAAAACAAAGGTAGATGTGCAGCAGCCTAATCTTCACAATATCATTCGAACAGAGGATTGAACGAATGAATTCCGTAGGTACATCAACTGACGAGAAGCCACTTGGAGAACAAAAATAAATAAAAGGAACAAGGATCAGATAGAACAAATACAAGATAGAAGTTTCGTCCGACATCTTTGTGCTGAAAGCTCATGGAACGTGTTACAAAAGGGTTTTGCAATCCCCGGATCAGCATAGCCAAGGACCCTTTAAGATGCAACTCCCGATCAGAACAAGTCCATAAAACCACTTCACTCAATGTAGAACCCCAAACTTCATATCGAGCATCCGTTGGAAGAATGCCTAGAACTACTAGATGAACCCACCTATAGATTTCCGAAAGTTTCCAGTTATGCAATCAGGTGTTGGGGATACACGGGAAGCACCGCGCAATCAACTCTAAACCTACATCCAGGTGTATCCATCCTTCAACACATAACCAGTCTTTCTCGGAAACTGTGTACCTCGGACCTTCGAAAAGCATCCACTATAACAAGCTATGGCAATACTCTCGAACTACCTCCCCAGTACTGGGTGATGTCGGGGTTATCTTGCCACTGGCCGTATAGGAGAGATTTTCGATGTCGGCCGTCTTAAGTATTTAGTACTGCCGCGATATGCTTGTGACAACAATACCCCGAAGCTCAACTCCTCGGTAACAGGAGGCATCGGGAACAATATCCTTGTCACAAGAACATCGAAACAATCCCAGAATACTCGCGGGATCCTAAAAAAAATTTGGTGCAATTTTTGAAAGTAGAAGAGAAAAGAGTAATCGTCAGGAGTCCTCACCAGAGAGAAAGGGGATGAGAAGCAAAGAAATCCTACTCTCCGATATAATATAGGACTCAAAAAGTTTTCAGTGTGTGCCTAGACTCAACCGTCAACGATTCGATCAAACAGTGGGGGCTTCTAGGTCGGAGAAGGCTCTGATTACCAACTTGTAATGCCCAGGATGGAGTTATACCTCCTACGTGTCGAGGCACGACTTAAAGGCATAAATCCATCCTAGAATGATCTCAAGTTTGGTATCTTTGCACAACTCATGTAAAAGAGGGATTTAAAATGCAAAAGAGGATAGTTGGCTTACACTCGCCACTTCACACAATACAATACATAAGCAAAACATCATTCAAAACATCACAACCCGACTACGGGTGAAGATCCAAAGAAAGATACCAAAACAACATAAAGCCACAGGTCAGGATCGAATCCTAGTAGAAACCACTACTGAACATCGAAACGTCACAAGCAAACGGCCACACTCTTCAACGAGCTCCTGGTGAAGAACTGATCCAACTCCCGCAACAAACTCGGCTGAACCTGCAACTGGTGTGGTGAAGTAACTATGAGCCACAGAGGACTCAACAATCCCGTTCCCGGGTAACAAGACTATTTAAGCCTTTGGGTGAGGATAAGGCTGAAGAAAGAAATACGAGGTGAAGGAACAAACAAGAGTCTGCAGCAGCAACTAGCACTAACTTACGTAATAGAGAGCGAGAAGAGAAGAGCATCGGTCGAAAGATGATCACGAAGTGATCCTAACACTAGTAGAAAACAGGGCATTGGTCCAGCCCATTAGCCCCGGTTCAATCTAGAACCGGGACCAATAGGGGTACTGGACCCGGTTCGTTAGCCCAGGGGGCCGGCCGGGCCACGTGGGCCATTGGTCCCGGTTCGTCTGGACCTATTGGTCCCGGTTGGAGCTAAAAACCGGGACCAATGGCTCTTGCTCTTGGCCCACCACTATTAGTCCCGGTTTGTTTTATGAACCGGGACCAAAGGCACCCCTTTAGCCCCGGTTTGTAGCACCAACCGGGACCAGTGAGTTGCCTATATATACCCCCTCACTCAAGAGCAGAGCTCACTGCTCTGTTTTTTTTCTGGCCGAGGGGGAGAGGGGTTAGTGGTGCTCTAGCTCACCTCCTATGCACACAACATGTTCGGTGGAATGCCCGAGCCACACTAGTTAAGCTTTTCTCCTCTCGAAGCTCTATTTTCTTCGAGATTTGTCTAGGTTTAGCGGTCCGTCACGTCCCGTCCCCGTCTTCGCCGCCGTCGATCGCCCCCGCCGATCTCGTCACCGGCACCACCGTGGTGAGCCTCTTGTTATGTCCATGCTTTTCTTACTTTTATTATTGCTTTAGATAGATATTTGTCTAATTTTCTTACGTTTATTATTGCTTGTTATTATATAGTGCGATGGTTTTGATATCCGCCCACGTGGGCCCTCGTCCGGTCTACGATTCGGATGTGGTATATTATCTTTAATTTATAACTATTTGTTTTAGTTCTTATGATAGTTATGCCGACCAACCTGACATGCATAGATGTTTTATTATGTCTAGGAGGTAGTTGAACCGGAAATTCCAACCGACCCTCTTGTGGAGAGGTTAAATTTAGTTGAAGAGGAAAACATTTCGTTAAAGAAAAAATTGGAAAAAATGGAGGAGGAGAAGATGGAATTGGAGTTGCATGTTGCGGAAGTTATCGATGATCACAAGATCAAGATGGACCCTATTGTCGAGAGGTTAAATTTAGTTGAAGAAGAAAACAAATTCTTGAAGGAAAAAAATAAAAAAAATTGTGGACGAGAAGATGATATTGGAGTTGCATGTTGCGGATGTCGTCGATGATCACAAGATCAAGATGGATGCAATGCGGTTGAAGATTAAAAAGATTAGAAAATATGCCATTAATACCGAGGCTTGGTATCATTATGCCGTTGGATCAATTGTTACCTTGGTTGCGATTATGATAGCATTTGTTTTCGCGTTGAAATGTTTTACATAGTTTCGATGTGTATGGAGAGCTATATATGTTGTTAGATGAGAACTATATATGTATGTACTTTGGTTTTAATGTGATGATGAACTTTTATCCATTTGGTCACTTAATTATCTATTTATGATGTTCTGTAATGGTTTTTGACACACTTAATTATATATAAATGCACGCAGATGAACCGCCAATGGATGTACGGTGACAGACACACCTCCGAGTACATTAAGGGCGTGCGTGTTTTTCTAAATGTGGCAGAGGCAAACAAGCAGAATGGTTTTATGTGTTGTCCATGCACTCAATGTGTGAATACGATGTCTTACTCTAACCGAAAAATCCTTCACTCCCACCTGCTTTACAAGGGTTTCATGCCACACTATAATGTTTGGACGAGGCACGGTGAAATAGGGGTTATGATGGAAGACGGCGAAGAAGAAGAGTACGATGACAACTATGTGCCCCCTGAATACGGTGATGCTGCAATGGGGGGAGCTGGTGAAGATCAAGAGGAACCAGACGATGTGCCCAATGATGCTGCAACGGGTGAAGCTGCTGAAGATCAAGAGGAACCAAATGATGATCTTCGCCGGGTCATTGTCGATGCAAGGACACAATGCGAAAGTCAAAAGGAGAAGCTGAAGTTCGATCGCATGTTAGAGGATCACAAAAAAGGGTTGTACCCCAATTGCGAAGATGGCAACACAAAGCTCGGTACCGTACTTGAATTGCTGCAGTGGAAGGCAGAGAATGCTGTGGCTGACAAAGGATTTGAGAAGCTACTGAAAATATTGAAGAAGAAGCTTCCGAAGGATAACGAATTGCCCGACAGTACATACGCAGCAAAGAAGGTCGTATGCCCTCTAGGATTGGAGGTGCAGAAGATACATGCATGCCCTAATGACTGCATCCTCTACCGCGGTGCATACAACGATCTGAACGCATGCCCGGTATGTGGTGCGTTGCGGTATAAGATCAGACGAGATGACCCTGGTGATGTTGATGGCGAGCCCGCCAGGAAGAGGGTTCCTGCGAAGGTGATGTGGTATGCTCCTATAATACCACGGTTGAAACGTTTGTTTAGAAACAGAGAGCATGCCAAGTTAATGCGATGGCACAGTGAGGACCGTAAGAAAGACGGGAAGTTGAGAGCACCCGCTGACGGGTCGCAATGGAGAAAAATCGAGAGAAAGTACTGGGAGGAGTTTGCAAAGGACGCAAGGAACGTATGGTTTGCTCTAAGCGCGGATGGCATTAATCCTTTCGGGGAGCAGAGCAGCAATCACAGCACCTGGCCCGTGACTCTATGTATGTATAACCTTCCTCCTTGGATGTGCATGAAGCGGAAGTTCATTATGATGCCAGTTCTCATCCAAGGCCCTAAGCAACCCGGCAACGACATTGATGTGTACCTAAGGCCATTAGTTGAAGAACTTTTACAGCTGTGGAATGGAAACGGTGTACGTGCGTGGGATGAGCACAAACAGGAGGAATTTGACCTAAAGGCGTTGCTGTTCGTGACCATCAACGATTGGCCCGCTCTCAGTAACCTTTCAGGACAGACAAACAAAGGATACCACGCATGAACGCACTGTTTAGATGACACTGAAAGTATATACCTGGACAAGTGCAGGAAGAATGTGTACCTGGGCCATCGTCGATTTCTTCCGACCAACCATCAATGTCGAAAGAAAGGCAAGCATTTCAAAGGCGAGGCAGATCACCGGAAGAAGCCCGCCATGCGTACCGGTGATCACGTACTTGCTATGGTCAATGATTTACACGTAATCTTCGGAAAGGGCCCCGGCGCACTAGCTGTTCCGAATGACGATGAGGGACACACACCCATGTGGAAGAAGAAATCTATATTTTGGGACCTACCCTACTGGAAAGACCTAGAGGTCCGCTCTTCAATCGACGTGATGCACGTGACGAAGAACCTTTGCGTGAACCTGCTAGGCTTCTTGGGCGTGTATGGAAAGACAAAAGATACAGCTGAGGCACGGGAGGACCTGCAACGTTTGCACGAAAAAGACGGCATCCCTCCGAAGCAGTATGAAGGTCCTGCCAGCTATGCTCTTACGAAAGAAGAGAAAGAAATCTTCTTTGAATGCCTTCTCAGTATGAAGGTCCCGACTGGCTTCTCGTCGAATATAAAGGGAATAATAAATATGGCAGAGAAAAAGTTCCAGAACCTAAAGTCTCATGACTGCCATGTGATTATGACGCAACTGTTTCCGGTTGCATTGAGGGGGCTTCTACCGGAAAACGTCCGATTAGCCATTGTGAAACTATGTGCATTCCTCAATGCAATCTCTCATAAGGTGATTGATCCAGAAATCGTACCAAGGCTAAGGAGTGATGTGACGCAATGTCTTGTCAGTTTCGAGCTTGTGTTCCCACCATCCTTCTTCAATATCATGACACACGTCCTAGTTCATCTAGTCGACGAGATTGTCATTCTGGGGCCCGTATTTCTACACAATATGTTCCCCTTTGAGAGGTTCATGGGAGTCCTAAAGAAATATGTCCGTAACCGCGCCAGACCAGAAGGAAGCATCTCCATGGGCCATCAAACAGAGGATGTCATCGGGTTTTGTGTTGACTTCATTCCTGGCCTTAATAAGATAGGTCTCCCTAAATCGCGGTACGAGGGCAGACTGACTGGAAAAGGCACGCTTGGAAGGGACTCAATAATATGCAGGGACGGTTATTCTTGGTCTCAAGCACACTACACAGTTCTACAGAACTCTACATTGGTGACCCCGTATGTCGATGAACACAAGAACAGTCTGCGCTCCAAACACCCGGAGCAGTGCGACGACTGGATTACACGTGAACACATCAGGACTTTCAGCAGTTGGTTGGAAACACGTCTCATAGGTGACAACACTGTTTGTGATGAGTTGTACTTGTTGTCCAGGGGACCATCTTCGACTGTATTGATTTACAAAGGATACGAGATAAATGGAAATACATTTTACACGATTGTCCAAGATCAAAAGAGCACCAACCAAAACAGCGGTGTCCGCTTTGATGCAACAACCGATAGGGGAAAGGACACATATTATGGTTACATAGTGGACATATGGGAACTTGACTACGGACATGATTTTAAGGTCCCTTTGTTTAAGTGTAAATGGGTCAATCTGTCAGGAGGCGGGGTACAGGTAGACCCACAGTACGGATTGACAACAGTGGATCTGAAAAATCTTGGATACAATGACGAACCGTTCGTCCTAGCCAATGATGTGGCACAGGTTATCTATGTGAAGGACATGTCTACCAGACCGAGAAAAAGAAAAGATAAGGAAGCGAATACATCATACGATGAGCCAAAGCGCCACATAGTTCTTTCAGGAAAAAGGGACATCCTGGGAGTGGAGGGCAAGACAGACATGTCTGAAGATTATGAAAAGTTTCATGAAATTCCTCCCTTCAAAGTCAAGGCTGACCCAAGCATCCTGATAAACGATGAAGATTATCCATGGTTACGGCGCAATAAGCAAATGACACAAGCGAAGAAAAAGTGAAGAGTTATTTCCGCAACTATTATGATGATACCATGCCAACTTTGTAACAAACGAGTATGATACCATTGTCCGTTTGTACTATTCAAATTTCAATACTACTTGCACTAACAAAACAAAACAAAACAAAACAAACTTGAAAAATAAATAGCAACAATAAGTATTTTATTGTAAGTATAAACAAAATAAAATAAATAAAGCAACAAAGAAAATAAATAAAGAAAGTAAAATAAATAAAGCAACTCTAAATACAGCAAAAAACAACTTAGAAATAAACAAAGAAAATAAAATAAATAAAGCAACTCTAAATACAGCAAAAAACAACTTAGAAATAAATAGCAACAATAAGTATTTTGTTGTAATTAAGTATAAACAAAATAAAATAAATAAAGCAACAAAGAAAATAAATAAAGGAAGTAAAATAAATAATTTCAAATTTAAACTATTCAAATTTGAATACTACTTGCACTAACAGAAAGTTTGTAATTGGTTTTACAAAAGAAAATAAATAATGCAGAAAACAAAACAAAAAAACATGAAAAAAAAATAGCAACAATAAATATTTTTTTGTAAGTAGAAACAAAATCAAATAAATAAAGAAACAAAGAAAACAAATAAATAAAAATAGCAACAGTAAGTATTTTGTTGAAAGTAGAAACAAAACTAAAAAATAAAGCAACAAAGAAAAAAAGAAAAAATATGCCACCTGCTGGGCCCACACGGCCTGAATACGACTAGAAACCCAACCATGGGCCAGGATTCAGGCCCGTAGAAAGCCCAGCAAGTCCACAGGCAAAGCAGTGTCAGTTTAGGCCCTTAGGCCTGCAGTTTAGAGGAGTTCGAGAGGAGAGAGGCAGCGGGGCTTATAAACTGGTGCTGCTCTCCCTCAACTAGCGAGGTGGGACTAAACTTCCCACCGCACCGCGGCAAGGCCTTTAGTCCCGGTTGCTGCCACCAACCGGGACTAAAGGGTGGCATTAGTCCTGGTTGCTGCCACCAACCGGGACTAAAGGCCCCACCTTCCCGCCCTTTGGGCTGCTGAAAAGGGACCTTTAGTCCCGGTTGGTGGCAGCAACCGGGACTAAAGGGGGCTATTAGTCCCGGTTTGTGCCAAGAGCCGGGACTAATACTCCTCCTATATAAGCTACACTTGCGAAAATTTCGTTCAGTTTCTCCTTCTTCCCCGCCCCGACGCCGCCCTCGATCTGCTCCGTCCCCGTCGCCGTCGCCGTCGCCCCCGTCGCCCCCGTCGCCCCGTCGCCGTCGCCCCCGACGCCGCCTCGTCGCTCCGCCCCGCGCCGTCGCCGCGCCCCGCGCCGTCGCCGCGCCCCGGCCGGCCCGTCGCCCCGCGCCGCCGCGCGCCCCGCCCCGCCGCCGTCGCGCCGCCCCGCCCCGACGCCGCCTCGTCGCCGCCCCGCCCCGCCGCCGTCGCGCCGCCCAGCCCTGCCGATGTGAGGGCCGGCTCCCTTTTTTTTATATGTTTAATATTGCTGTATATATATATATATAGTTGTTGTGTATATATATGTATATATGTGTATATTTTTTTTATGTTTATATAAATTGCAGTATATATAGTTGCTGTATATATAGTTGCTGTATTTATATGTATGTGTATATCTTTTTTTTCTTAGGAATTTGCTAAATATATATGTTAAATATATATTTATGTGTATATAAATATATTTTTTCTTAGGAAGTTGCTGTATATATGTGATGTGTGTATATGTGATGTATATATATGTGTATGTGGCTATATAGTTTTTTGTTTATATATGCTAAATATATATAGAAAGTTTTATATATGCAAAAGTTAAAAATTTAGAAAAAGAAGGATAGGAAAGAAGAAAATAAGAAAGAGGAAAGAAAGAAGAAGAGGAGAGGAAGAAGAGGAGAAATAAATAAGAAGAAGAAAAAAAAGAAAAAAAGAGGAGAAGAAGAAAGGAATAGAGGAGAAAATTCTTCTCCTCTATTCCTTTCTTCTTCTCCTTTTTTTTTCTTTTTTTTTCTTCGATCTTCTCCTCTAGCGGTTCCTTTTTTCTTCTTCTTCCTCTTTTTTTATCGGATATGTCTATGTCGATATACACCCTCCCCGATAACTTCGACATTAGGGGGGGGGCCGGTGTCGAGGGTCATCGAGGGACCGAGAGGCCGAAGGTCGAGGGGTCGAGGGTCGTCGAGAGACCGAGAGGCCGAAGGGCGAGGGGTCGAGAGGTTGCCTAGCAGTCGGGGGTCTAGGGTTGTGGATCGCCGAGCAGTCGGGGGTCAAAGTATTGAAGAATTCCATGACTTCATCATTTGCCAGAAGTAACCGGGGCATTTTGGTACAAAGTTATGCAAAGATATTTTGGAACGGAGTTCCTGATAGAATAATCCGTCTTTTGTTACGAATTATCCTATCGGGGACTCCATTCCAAAATAACTTTGGAGAGCTTCGTACCATCATGCTACTGTTACTTTCGCCTAATGATGAAGTATTGGTTTTGTTGAATCCTTTGACACTCGACAAAAGGTGACATGAGGGGGACTAGGGTTGTGGATCGCCGAGAAGTCGGGGGTCGAGGGGTCGAGAGAGGTTGCCTAGCTAGTGTCAAAGTATTGAAGAATTCCATGACTTCATCATTTGCCAGAAGTAACCGGGGCATTTTGGTACAAAGTTATGCAAAGATATTCTGGAACGGAGTTCCTGATAGAATAATCCGTCTTTTGTTACGAATTATCCTATCGGGGACTCCATTCCAAAATAACTTTGGAGAGCTTCGTACCATCATGCTACTGTTACTTTCGCCTAATGATGAAGTATTGGTTTTGTTGAATCCTTTGACACTCGACAAAATGTGACATGAGGGGGTCTAGGGTTGTGGATCGCCGAGAAGTCGGGGGTCGAGGGGTCGAGAGAGGTTGCCTAGCTAGTGTCAAAGTATTGAAGAATTCCATGACTTCATCATTTGCCAGAAGTAACCGGGGCATTTTGGTACAAAGTTATGCAAAGATGTTTTGGAACGGAGTTCCTGATAGCTAGGATAATCCGTCTTTTGTTACGGATTATCTTATCTGGGACTTCGTTCCAAAACAACTTTGGAGAGCTTCGTACCATCATGCTACTGTTACTTTCGCCTAATGATGAAGTATTGGTTTTGTTGAATCCTTTGACACTAGCTAGACAAAATGTGACATGAGGGGGTCTAGGGTTTGTGGATCGCCGAGCAGTCGGGGGTCGAGGGGTCGAGAGAGGTTGCCTAGCTAGTGTCAAAGTATTGAAAAATTCCATGACTTCATCATTTGCCAGAAGTAACCGGGGCATTTTGGTACGAAGTTATGCAAAGATGTTTTGGAACGGAGTTCCTGATAGGATAATCCGTCTTTTGTTACGGATTATCTTATCTGGGACTTCGTTCCAAAACAACTTTGGAGAGCTTCGTACCATCATGCTACTGTTACTTTCGCCTAATGATGAAGTATTGGTTCTGTTGAATCCTTTGACACTAGCTAGACAAAATGTGACATGAGGGGGTCTAGGGTTTGTGGATCGCCGAGCAGTCGGGGGTCGAGGGGTCGAGAGAGGTTGCCTAGGTAGTGTCAAAGTATTGAAAAATTCCATGACTTCATCATTTGCCAGAAGTAACCGAGGCATGTTGGTACGAAGTTATGCAAAGATGTTCTGGAACGGAGTTCCTGATAGGATAATCCGTCTTTTGTTACGGATTATCTTATCTGGGACTTCGTTCCAAAACAACTTTGGAGAGCTTCGTACCATCATGCTACTGTTACTTTCGCCTAATGATGAAGTATTGGTTCTGTTGAATCCTTTGACACTAGCTAGACAAAATGTGACATGAGGGGGTCTAGGGTTTGTGGATCGCCGAGCAGTCGGGGGTCGAGGGGTCGAGAGAGGTTGCCTAGCTAGTGTCAAAGTATTGAAAAATTCCATGACTTCATCATTTGCCAGAAGTAACCGGGGCATTTTGGTACGAAGTTGTGCAAAGATGTTTTGGAACGGAGTTCCTGATAGGATAATCCGTCTTTTGTTACGGATTATCTTATCTGGGACTTCGTTCCAAAACAACTTTGGAGAGCTTCGTACCATCATGCTACTGTTACTTTCGCCTAATGATGAAGTATTGGTTTTGTTGAATCCTTTGACACTCGACAAAATGTGACATGAGGGGGTCTAGGGTTTGTGGATCGCCGAGCAGTCGGGGGTCGAGGGGTCGAGAGAGGTTGCCTAGCTAGTGTCAAAGTATTGAAAAATTCCATGACTTCATCATTTGCCAGAAGTAACCGGGGCATGTTGGTACGAAGTTATGCAAAGATGTTCTGGAACGGAGTCCCTGATAGGATAATCCGTCTTTTGTTACGGATTATCTTATCTGGGACTTCGTTCCAAAACAACTTTGGAGAGCTTCGTACCATCATGCTACTGTTACTTTCGCCTAATGATGAAGTATTGGTTTTGTTGAATCATTTGACACTATAGCTAGACAAAATGTGACATGAGGGGGTCTAGGGTTTGTGGATCGCCGAGCAGTCGAGGGTTGAAGCTAGTTCTACGTTTGCCATTAATATATCCATCTGTCATGTTTGAATAATAATTGGCACGTTGTAAATATTTGTAGAAACAATGGACGACAACACCCGAGACCTAGCACAAGAAGCGATGTTGATGGACATAATCGCAGACGGACAAAATGCCGTCAGGTCGTATCTCAACGACACCGATGAGCAGGTCGAACAAGAGCTGCGGCTGGAAGATCTAGGCTATGATATTGATGAATTCGGTGACCCAATGCACATGGAAGAAGTAGACCGTGAGGACGGCTCCGGTGACCCAATGCCGGTGCAAGAAGGAGACCGTGATGCTGGCTCCGGTGACCGAACCGAGTCCGGCCAGGAGGTATATATGTTAGTTAAGCATGTGCTGACTAGTTAATTGATTCATTCATTAACTCTCGTCTTTGTTCCTTTTCTAGCCCTCCGGATCGAGCAAATCTTCGGTAAAGAGACGAGGAGCGAAGAAAAAGTTGAGGCCGGATGAAAAGTTTGAGATCTCAGAAATCTCGCGCTCCGACGAGCCGATTGCACCCATCCGCACAAAGAACGCATTTGTTAATCAGTGCGGGGTTCTGGTTAGGGACAAGATCCCGATCAGCATCCATCAATGGTTAAAGCCGGCTGCAAACGACGCTCAGGTGACTTATGTCACTGATATGCAGAAAGAAGATCTTTGGACTGAGCTGAAGTCAAACTTCGTCCTACCGCGAGAGGTTGATCCGGCGAAGCCAGTTAAAGAGGACTTAATCAAGTCTTATGCACTTTCGAAGATGGCAGACCAATTCAGGGCATGGAAGAAAAAACTGAATAAGTTTGTCAAAGATGAAACGACTCCAGAATTCGTGGGCATATATGAGAAGATCAAAGATGACTGGCCCGCATTTGTGGCCCATAAGAAGTCGGAAAAGAGTCAGAAGATGTCGGAGACAAACCGGATAAATGCTGCAAAGAAGATGCATCACCATCGCTGAAGACGGAGAATACTATGTGGACCCTGCATCCATGTGTTAGGAGATTATTTTTGTAAGAGATAATTATTGTATATATGTGCCCGGTAGTGTCGGATCGATAGATATACGAGAACTTGTTGTTCGACCAATCTCTCGGAGAAGGAGAGGTGGTCGATATTATTACTTCTCTCTGTATGCATATATATATATGTTGATTATATATACGAGATCTTCTGTTCCTTCGTTTGCTTAGTATAGCTAGCAGCTAGCTAGCTAGCTAGCGTGACTCTAGTCCATATATATACGTATGTGTAGTATGTAGCGTCGACCAAAAGCACGGACATAAGAGAGAACACTTCTCTCTATTAATTAGCTAGCTAACACAATATATCAAACACCTAAATTAACCCCCAAAACCTAAAACCCCCCCTCCCCTTTCAAAAAAAAACAAAAACCACAGCTACAGAAATGCTGACACGTGCATGCCTTTTGGTCCCGGTTGGTACCACCAACCGGGACTAAAGCCACTCCTGCCTGGACTCGGTGCACAGGCCACGTGGACACCCTTTTGCCCCGGTTCTGGATTGAACCGGGACTAAAGGGTCAGAGCATTAGTACCGACCCTGTTGCCCCGGTTCCAGAACCGAGGCTAAATCCCCTTTATCTACTAGTGTAACTAAAGCCGGTCAAACATAACCCCACCATGTTCAACTCCCGAATCCCTATTCGGAAATTGACAGTCACGGTACACACGCTGGTAGTGTATTGAAACATTGTGTCAAGTTATCTACAACCGGAATTAACAAGCTCCCATCTGCCACATAACCGCGGGCACGGCTTTCGAAAGTTCAAACCCTGCAGGGGTGTTCCAACTTGGCCCATCACAAGCCCACGATCCGCGAAGTCGCAACTCCATAGGTGGGAAGACCCGAGTATTCTCGGAATCCCGTGCTCAAGTTAAACCGAACTAAGGTAAGGCTAATCCAGCAAATCCTCCCGGCGTGCCGACACCCTGATAGTAGCCGCGCGTATCTCGTCTCAGGCCACGACCGGATGAGCGCTACGTACAGTACCAAAGACCCCAGATAACTGGGTGGTACCGCAAGTGACTCTAGTTTGGGACCAACACCATCAGCACTGGCCCCCCCTGCTATGTAGAAATAA
>LR738709.1:725593623-725610610 GCA_902687465.1 Secale cereale | reverse complement strand
TAACCGCGGGCACGGCTTTCGAAAGTTCAAACCCTGCAGGGGTGTTCCAACTTGGCCCATCACAAGCCCACGATCCGCGAAGTCGCAACTCCATAGGTGGGAAGACCCGAGTATTCTCGGAATCCCGTGCTCAAGTTAAACCGAACTAAGGTAAGGCTAATCCAGCAAATCCTCCCGGCGTGCCGACACCCTGATAGTAGCCGCGCGTATCTCGTCTCAGGCCACGACCGGATGAGCGCTACGTACAGTACCAAAGACCCCAGATAACTGGGTGGTACCGCAAGTGACTCTAGTTTGGGACCAACACCATCAGCACTGGCCCCCCCTGCTATGTAGAAATAAAGGATCCTCGAGGGAGCGACCCCCTATGCAAATTTAATTAATTAATTAAGTTGTTATTATGAGGCAAATAGTACCAATGTTGGGATTTGCTGGAAAAGACTTAGCACTTAGCGGTTTATCAAGGGGGTCCCATACACCCCAACCGTGTTAGGAACGCAAAAACAAGGAACATAACACCGGTTTATACGGTTCCTAACGGCATGAGTGGAACAAAACACCAAGCAAAAGGCTTAGCCTTCCACCCTGCCAGTATATAGATGATTTCATTTTTAAGCATTTATATAGTGTGATATAACCCAACCAAACTTCAACATGAAGCAAGCATCTTCAATCTTCACCTGCAACTAACAATGCTATAAGAGGGGCTGAGCGAAGCGTACTTAGCCAAGCAACGGTTTGCATAGGTAGGTTGGTTAAACATGGCAATTGGTTACAAGTAGGAGGCTGACAAGAAAGACATGGGCATCGAGACAAAACTATAGATCGTGACTTCTAGCAAGAGGCAAAAATAGTAATGGTATCCGGGTTCGGTCATCTTGCCTGGGATTCCACAAAGGAGAAGAACGGATCCAAGAAGAAGACGGGGCAACAGTCGAGCGGATCCTCACAACTCCGGAACGAAACCGAAGCTAACAAGAGAAACAACCGGAAAGAAGAAAACAACACGGTAAACACACAAGCATCAACATGGCATACGATGCACATCCAAGTATGATGCATGTCCGGTTTAAATATGCAAGACATGGCAAAGTGCACAAACAAAAACTACAAGTTAAGTGGAGATCAATATGCAACGAGTTGCATATTGACGAAACACCACATATTACTTATTTAGTTGACTCTCGTTATTAACAAGACAAGATTAAATGTTTTTAACATGGCAAGAGGTGAAGCACAAAAAAAACTACACTATTATGGCATTTTAAATGAGGCCGGAGAATAACAACAACATATCCGGAAAATCCCCATGAGCATGTTTAATAATTATAAAGCAACAACAAATAAACATTTTAGTGTTGTAAACATGATGCGGATGTCATGATCAAGTTTATGCAAAAATTTATTAAAAGGGTTGACTTAAGAGGAAGACATGAAGTGTTTGTCACCGTGGTGGAAAGAAAAGAGTGCCACGGCAACGATTCCGAAAATGATGCCACGGCAACATCTCGGTTCCGGTAACTCGTTGAGAGACCGGTGCAAAACAAAAGGTGGAGTGAACGAGTTGAACAAGATGGTGGGGTGATCCCGTTGCCGGGTTCCCACGAGTCGGTGACGAGGCAACCGAGGAACATGACAAAAGGTGGAACGGGCACGAAGCACACACGGGAGACATTTCATACAACACACAAGCACGAGCGTTCATCCACGGGGTCGTTTCGGTATACCTTCGAAGCGTGCGTTTCGGGGCGGTTCGAGACGTCGAGGGACGTAGTCGTTCTCGTTCGGAGAGGAAGTAGCAGTTCCGCAACTCGTAGAGGAAGTAGTGGTACACGGCCGAAGAGGAAGTAGTTGTTCACGGGTCTTCGGCGACGGTAGACGTTCACGTTACGTGTCGTGGTACTTGGCGAATTCCTCGTTTCCGGGCGACGGTAGAGGTACTCGCGCTCATTCTTCCGTAGATGAACGGGTCGTCGTGGTACTTGTCGGGGTCGTCTTGGCAACGTAGTTGTACACGTGGCCGTCATGGGAAGTAGTGGAACTTGGTCGTTTTCCGGGCATCGGTAGTCGTACACGGGGCGTTTTGTAGATGTTCATGGAGCTCGTTCGGGTCATCTGACAATTCATCAACACAGCAACACAATACAAAACAAAACTACAGCAACAAAACTACAAAAAAAAGGGAAAAAGGCTACGGGTTGCTCGGGCCGACGCCGATCTGGAAAAGGACAGGGCCCTGGAAGCCGGCGCTGCAGCCGCTGTTGCTGGAGGACGGGAAGGGAGCTCGGTCTTGGAGCGCTTGGAGAAGAGGTGCTGCACGGCGCTGGACGAAGGAGGCCGCAGGTCACGGCCTGGAGCGTCGGGCTGGACGAGGCCAGGTAGAGGTGCGGCCGGCGCCGTGGAGAAGAGGCGCAGCGGTCCTGGCGTCGACGCGACGAGGAGGAGGCGCGCGGGGGCGACCTGCTGCCTGAGGACGGGCCGCTGGAGGCGGTCGAAGCTGGAGGGGCGCGGCTCCAAGGCGGTGTTGGAGAAGCGAGGAGCAGAGCTCCTGGCGAACGGGAGGGCAGCGGCCTCGAGGCGGCTGGAGAGTCGAGGCGGGCGTCGCGAGGATGGGGGCGTCCATGGCGAGGCGAGAGCCTGGCCATCTTGCGGGCGCCATGACGCTGCAGGGCTCGGGCGCGGCGACGGCTGGCAGAGGAAGCTCGGGGGGGGGGGGCGCCGCGCTTGCTGGAGGCGAAGGGCGCCGGTGACGGCTCTGGCCGGCCCGCGGGTGCTCGGGGCCGCAGGGAGGAACGGAGGGAGCACGGTGGGTTCGGCGAAGAGGCGGCCGCCAGGGAAGAGCTGCAGCTCCTGGCCGACCCTGGCGCGGACGGGGAGGCGCCGGCCGAGGGAAGGACGCTGAGGGCGAGGAGTAGGAGACGGGCAGAGGGGGTGAGTGCGGGTTCGGGCGAGGGGATGCGGGCAGAGGCGAGCGAGGAGGGGAACGAGAAGAAAACGCCTGGCGGCGGCTTGCGGGAGAGCGAGGGAAGAGCGAGGGAGTTGGGGGCTATCGGGCTAGGTTAGGCCTAGCTGGGCCAAAGGAGGAGGCGGCTGGGCCAGAATGGAGAGAGGGAAAGGAGGAGGCCCAGATGGCCTCAGGCCTGCTGGATTTTTTCCTTTTCTCATCTTCTATTTCACAAAACAGGAAAAAGAATAGCAATGAAGGAAAAGAGAAGAAGGAAGGGGAAGAATTTTGGGCAAGAGGATAAACTTCCCGGACTCACAAAAATGTCAGGAAAAATAAATAAGAATAGAAGGAGGGTTTTTGGAAGAACCCCGATACGACGGAAAATAAAAATTGACAAGGTTTGAGGCAAGGAATGCGAAAGAGAAGGCATGGGGAAAGTTGTGCAAATGTGTTATGGGTAATTCCAACAATGGAATATTTATTTATAATAGCTCCATAATATTTGGAGGATATGTTCTAAAGAGAAGTCACCTTCCCTCGATTTAAATGGACCGAAGGTCCACACGATTTATTTGGTTGCAAAAATTAATGAGATGATGGCATGATGACATGATGCAATGCAAAAATAAATAACACAAGCACAAAAGAAACACACGGGCAACCCGGAACATCTGGAATCTTCTGGAAGCTTCTGGAATCTTCTGGGACGTCGGTCTTCGGGCGTCACAGCAGGCGCTTCCAACTTTCATAATGGGCGTCTTTAAGGTTCCATTCGCAGTATGTGATGACCTAACACGCATGGTTAGGAACTTTTATTGGGGTGCAACAGATGGCAGGAGGAAAGTTCATTGGAGAAGCTGGGACAAGTTGCAGCAGCCAAAGGAGAAGGGAGGTGCGGGGTTTCGAGATTTTCGGATGTTCAACCAGGCCCTGTTAGCACGCCAGGCATGGCGCCTACTAACGAACCCGAACAGCCTGTGCGCCCAAGTTCTGAAGGCGAGATATTACCCTAGAGGCAAGCTGGAGGACACTGTTTTCTCAGGAAACGCTTCCTCGTCATGGCAAGCAATCAGCTATGGTCTAGAACTTCTGAAGAAAGGTCTGGTGTGGAGAGTAGGGAATGGAAGAAGCATCCGGGTATGGCGAGACAACTGGATACCGCGGCCTTTCTCTTACAAGCCAATATCACCGAAGGGAAGGTGCCGTATTCGTTTTGTTTCTGACTTGCTAAATCCCAATGGGTCGTGGAACTACGAGCTTCTTAATAGACATTTTGTAGCGGCTGATGTGAATGAAATAGCAAAGATAAAGGTCTCCCCCAGATTGGAGGACGATGTGTTAGCATGGGGCCCCGGGAAGTTTGGCGTTTTCACAGTAAAATCAGCTTACACCCTAGCTTTTGAGGAGGAACACCGTGGCTCGGAGTCGTCGTCGAGCTCGGTGCCAGGGGGCCAGAGGAAATGCTGGAGCTACATATGGAAGAGCTGGGCGCCGCCGACGGTTCGTAACTTTGCGTGGAGGCTTGCTACTAACTCGCTCCCGACGTGGCAGAGGAAACAAAGAATTGGACTGGAGGTTACGAGCCAGTGTCCAGTGTGTGGAAGAGAAGAAGAAGATAACTATCATCCGTTTATCCGGTGCCAGTTTGGTAGAGATTTGTATCTGGCAATGTCTAAAGTTTGGACGATCCCAGCGATTGACAAGCTAGTTAATAATGGGAAGGAATGGCTCCTCCATGCCCTGGCTCCTTTGAGTGAGGTGGGTCGGATGATGGTGCTGATGATCTTCTGGAGGTCGTGGTATATTCGGAATGAGGTAACTCACTCAAAGCCGGCTCCACCCTTAGAAACATCGGTGAGATTCTTACAGAGCTATCTTGATTCTCTTATTGGTGTAAGAATGAACCCCAATGCTGACCCTGCGAAAGGGAAATCATACATCACCTATGGAGGAACATCTCGAGAGGACAGTTCTTCTAATATGCCGGTCTTGAGGAGATGGTGCCCCCCGGAGTTGGGATGAAATAAACTTAATACGGATGGATCCTTTGTCGCATCAGAAGGAGCCGGAGTGGGGATGATTATGAGAAACCATCTCGGGGCTATCATGTTTTCTTCATGTAGGGCCTTGTTTTCATGCCGTGACGCATTGGAGGCGGAGCTTTGTGCTTGTATGGAGGGCCTCTCCTTGGCGATCAACCGGAGTGACCTACCAGTGCTAGTGGAGATGAATTCCCTTGAAGCTGTTTCCATGATTTCATGTGGTGGTGTCGATCGCTCTATATATGCTCCTATAGTGCAAGAGATAAAACACTTACTTTCAGTTAGGCAATCTCGTGTAATTCATATCTCTAGGCACCAGAATAAGGCTAGTGATTTTTTAGCTTCCTTTGCAAGGAAACATGGTAGGACTATTACTTGGCTGGGAGAGGGTCCGGAGGCTCTCAAGGTGATAGCTTGGGATGATTGTAAAGACCTTGTGATTGAGTAATGAAGTTTCTTTCACCCGCAAAAAAAAAAAGTACCTCGTATATAGTGTCAAATTTATTTATTTTTCGTCAACAACAGCATGAAAGTCATTTCTTTGCGAAAGATTTTATCCAAGTGCACAATAAATCTAACTACTTTGTTCACAAAAAAGTTCAGATTATTTTTGAGTTTCTTACAAATTACGGAGTATTTTTTTAATAAAAAAAATCGGGTGTAATTACAGACGAGAGGCAAACGTTCCTATCTACTGGAGAAGACGCTTGGCTATAGCAATCGGGCTCCGCTAGGGATCAGACTACTGGTAATCAGCTTCGTAGAATTAACTGCTCCCAGAAATTATCGGTTGGACATAATCTGTAACATGGGTCCACCTTTATTTCCATGTAAGTACTAATTTTGTTCCACAAACTAATCACGCCCAAAAATCAAGGACGTACGGCCTTATTTTCTACTGAACGAAATTATGTTTCTTTTCCTACTAAAATTAGCTTCCAGTACACGTTAAATTTGCTTCGATCTAATTTGATTCAACTTAATTTAGAAAATAATATGATTTGATAACATTTATAGATTTTCTCTAATCACGCTTCTTCCATATATAAGCTTCCAATATTCGCTCCATGTCCACACAATCACAGGAATTTCCATACATGCGTGATGCTTCCTTTTATTCCATACTGGTTTCCATGATATGCTTCCAACAGTACATGCCATGCTTCATAATATATGGTCACATTTTTCTCCAAGCATTGTCATGATTTGTTTTCAGCTATGAAGCACGTGTGGTTTTATTTTGAAGCACAATTTTATTTGATTGAAGCATGAAATGTAGTTCCAAGTTCCTTATACCATCGCAATGTTAGTGTAAGAAATGAAGCACACATCACTGTACTCCACTCATGCTGGCCTCGTTCCCAAACCGAGGTGGATGGGAGGACACAACTGCAGGTGGAGTTGGGTCTGATCCAGTGAAAATCAACACGCCAGCGATGGTGATTGCGATCTCGTTGTTCTTTATGTCGCGGGCGTGTTGATTTTCATTGGATCAACATGCTGGGTCTGATCCAGTGAAGCGGATGACAGACGACGCATCGGCAAGGTGGAGCGGATGCCGTAGAGGGCAGATCAGAAACTCAAATAACTGGGGCGGTGAGGGGAATGGAGAGCTCGGCTATGAACAGGATAGGGCGGATATTTGGGGACCTGAGTCAGTTTGTTCGGGCTATTAATTTGGAGATTACCTAGAACTCATTTAGATGAGACATAATTTGGTCTCATTCACGTTTTATAACCCTTAGATGTGAACAGACACAACCCACGTTAGCACACACGCATCTTAGGGCATGTACAATGGTTCTAGCTTAAGGATGCCACGTAAGATAAATGATGAGGTGGAGGAGAGAGAAATTATAAGAGAAGGCTTGTCTTATCTTATTTAAGAGAAGACAAGAGATGATAGCTTAGCACAATTTGTCTCACCATGTTTTTAGGAATAACTAATTATTGAAGATAAGGCAAGGAGATGACCCATTGTAGACTTGTTTTTTTGTCGTCTCTAATTTACATGCAAAACTTAAGATAAGACTATCTTAGCAACCATTGTACATGCCCTTATAGCATCATATATAAGGGCTATAAAACGTGAATGAGACCAAATTATGTCTAGTTCTAGCAAAACTGATTAATTTGGGATTGGGAGTGATTAGGGGACGTAGGCCGGAAAATCTGGTTATTTGTAACGTGATCTTCTGGAAGGATTTTGAGCGTCTCTCAGCCGTGAGATCAAAAAACGAATCGACGGTGCTCGAGGGGTCTGACAAATGCTTAGCATCATACGTCTGGTAAGAAGTGTTTACCATAGCAATTGGGGTCCGACCCGGAGCCGCCCTTGGTCTTGTGCTACTTGTAGTCGTACGTAGTCCCCAGCCCTACGTCGGTCAGGAGAGTAGACCCGCACGCACGGATCGATCTCTGTGCCGCCGCCGCCGCCGCCGCCGCCATGATAGGACGCGGCAACGCGGCAACGCCGCCGGGGCCGCGCCACGGCCGCAGCAGGCCGCCGCCCCGCAAGTTCAAGTCGGTCCCGGAGGCCATCTCCACCGGGGACAGGGACGGTGACGCCGGCACCGTTTTCCGCGTCGGCCCCATCATCGGCACCGGCTCCTTCGGGGAGATCTACCACGGCACGGACGCCGAGACCAAGGAGGAGGTCGCCATCAAGCTCGTGAGCCCCTCCCCTCCCCTTCCTTCTGTCCATTCATTTGCCACGCCTCCCTCAATGCCCTCCTTGTTTAATTTTCTTGATTAATTACAACTGCTTAATCGTCCACCTGTACGTACGTCCCAGGAGTCTCTCAGGGCGAGGTTCCCCCAGCTGATCTACGAGGCCAAGGTCTACAGGAAACTCCAAGGACAAGGTAATTCTTCACCCTCACCCATGATGCAATTGTGTTTCCTTATTAATCTCTCTGATTAATTTTGTTTGCAATTGCATGCATATAGTAGCCAACATTAGTACTTAGTATATAATTCTTTGTGTGATTGTGCATTCGCAGCCGGGATTCCAAATGTCCGGTGGTTCGGCGTCGAGGGCGACTACAGCGCCCTGGTGATGGACCTGCTGGGGGCAAACCTCCAGGAGCTCTTCGAGTCCTGCGACGCCAAGCTCTCCCTCAAGACCGTCCTCATGCTCGCCGACCAAATGGTACATTTGCTTTGCAATGCAATTAAGCTATCAAACTTCCATTGTTCATGTATGCATCATATGTGGTGTTTTAGTTACTTAACGTGCCTCTTCTGTATGTTTGTTTGTTTGGGTAGATTGACCGGGTCGAGTGCCTCCACACCAACTCTTTCGTGCACAAGGACATCAAGCCGCAGAACTTCCTCATGGGCCGCGGCAAGAGCGCCAATCTGGTACTATGATAGATCCATTACCAACTTGCAGTTCATAGATCTTTGCATATTATTCCATTATTCTCTTTGTATTTTCATGCATTGATCATTGCAAAAAAAAAAATAAAAAAAAATCAAGCAGGTATATATGTTTACTTGTTTTCTACTAAGTTTTTTCAACATCTCTCAGGTTCATCTTATAGATTTCGGAATCGCGAGGAAGTACATGGAGGCGACCAAGCACGGCAAGCAGCACATCCCATACAGGTAAGTAAACATGCCATTTTTTTACCATTGATAGTTATGAACAATAATGTGTTCTTAATTACCCACAAGACAACTGTTTTTAGCAAAGCATACATATTAATTACATGTTTTGTCTATTTAACCAAAATGCAGGGACAACATGATGGGCCTGCAAGGAACACCGAGATACGCAAGCATAAACAACCATCTCGGAATAGGTAAGGGTTTATCTTTGGGCAAATAATATCGATGGATTTGATCGGCCTTTCGATTAAATTCTACATTGTAAAAATCTGACACCCAACTTACAATTCTCCGCAGAGCAAAGCCGGAGGGATGACCTAGAATCCATCGGCTACATGCTGCTCTACTTCCTCCGAGGAAGGTCAGTCCTCTCCAACTTAACCTCGTCCATTCAATCTCTACCATTTCATCTCCCTGTGGTGTATGTAACCCACACTCTTAAGTCTTAACATGTGTTGTTGTTGTTGTTGTTACTATATCTATCCTCAGCCTCCCATGGCAGGATGCCGACGCCCGGAACCACAGGGAGACGCACGACATGATCAAGGACATGAAGATCGCTACCTCACCCGAGGAGCTCTGCCGCGGACATCCCGCCGAGTTTGCGCCCTACCTCACCTACTGCCGCTCGCTGGGGTTCGAGGACGAGCCCGACTATGCGTACCTCAGGAAGCTGTTCAAAGACCTCTTTGTTCAACAAGGCTTTGAGTATGACTACGTTTATGACTGGATGATTCCTCGGCATTATTACAAAGATGACTACCGGTACTGAGTTTTCTCTCTGGAGAGAGGAGGATGCGATGCAAATTGAAAATTTGTACAAGCTGTGATTTCGGGGATAGCAATGTTCATAACGCTGTTGCTAGCAAGGGAACTGAATTCTCTATGGTTATTCATCATGTCGAGTTTTTTTTTTTTTTGAAACGAAGGCAAAAGATTTGCCTCATCGATTAATTAAGCCGAAGAGAATTGCCGGGTTAATCAACGGAAAACCGGGCGAAAATTGATACAAACCAACCATATATGAACTGCTCACGGAACATGCAACCAAGTAAACATGCGATCAACCCAACACATAATTACCACCAACCCCCACACTGGTACATCGCAAAGAAATCCCCAACAAGAGTGACACGGCCGAAGACCACGGGCACCACCAAATTCGTGGTGACAACTCATACCATAAGGACAACCCAAGAGACTGACGATCATCCATCAAGCAGCTGCGGAAGCCTTTTTTGTGGCGCCACTCTTTATTCTCTTGCTCCTCAGAGCCTCCTCTACAATCGCCTTGCCAGATTCAGGGCTAGCCACCTCCAAACGTTTGAGCAAGCTGTGAATCTCTATGTGAAAGAGAATATTATTGACCTTGTCACGCACAGAAATCTGCCCAACGGTCTCGTGCGAGCGAGTGCGTGTAACATTGGAACCTTCAAGCTCCACAATGGCGAGCGGCTGGCTGTGCTCCAAAGGATTAGACGCCAACATGCTGACCGCCTCAACATTATCAGTCACAGATACCACCGACATGATGGACTCAGACGCCTCTAGTTGCTGACATGACCTAGGTGAATCCTGCCCCTCAACAGGGGTCACCGGCAAGACGACATCCACATGCTCCATAGGCTGAGGTGAAGCAGGCCTCACACATAGTTTTTGAAGCTCAGGCATAATTTGCAACACAGGGGCGACGACCACGACGATGGCCTCGCTCACAGCGGCAGACATCGACGACAAGTTGTCCCCAACTCAAGAGGAGAAACAACCATAGAGCTCTTCATCCCTATTCTCCACAGAGCCACCAATAACATCAACCTGACTAACAACATCAACCCAACTAGAAGGACGCAACGTAGGAGTGGACTGCAACGCATGACACACGAGAGAGCTTGTCCAGGGCCGCCTCTGCCCGCTCCAGAAAGCTCCCAACACGCATCAGCAGCTTGGGCTGAGTTGCTAAAGTGGACTGCGGCAACACATCAGTTGGGGGTGCCGAACCAACATCCTCAGAAACAATCAACGCCCATGACCCTCGGTGAAGCGCCTTGTAGGGGAGCATGGATTTCATCGGACCCCCACAAGAAGCTGGAGCTCGACAATGCTCGGTGCTGAGGCGAGACAGTCGTGGCGCGGCAAGGCCAGGGGCGGAGCCTATTGGGCCGACCCGTATGCACAGGCATACGGAACCAAATTTTTTCTATTAGTAGCTATGGACTAAAAAGACCCAGTGCATCAGGTTGGCCCAACAGCAGTGCATCAGGGTCTGACCTCTCAACCATGCCTACACACTGGTCCAACGACCACACTGGCCCAACGAGCATACGCACGCACAAGACAGATCTAGTTCGCTTGCCGTTTGACTTCCACTAGTAGAAAACAGGGCATTGGTCCAGCCCATTAGCCCCGGTTCAATCTAGAACCGGGACCAATGGGGGTACTGGACCCGGTTCGTTAGCCCAGGGGGGCGGCCGGGCCACGTGGGCCATTGGTCCCGGTTCGTCTGGACCTATTGGTCCTGGTTAGAGCTAAAAACCGGGACCAATGGCTCTTGCTCCTGTCCCACCACTATTGGTCCCGGTTGGTTTTATGAACCGGGACCAAAGGCACCCCTTTAGCCCTGGTTTGTAGCACCAACCGGGACCAGTGAGTTGCCTATATAAACCCCCTCACTCAAGAGCAGAGCTCACTGCTCTGTTTTTTTTTTCTGGCCGAGGGGGAGAGGGGTTAGTGGTGCTCTAGCTCACCTCCTATGCACACAACGTGTTCGGTGGAATGCCCGAGCCACACTAGTTAAGCTTTTCTCCTCTCGAAGCTCTATTTTCTCCGAGATTTGTCTAGGTTTAGCGGTCCGTCACGTCCCGTCCCCGTCTTCGCCGCCGTCGATCGCCCCCGCCGATCTCGTCACCGGCACCACCGTGGTGAGCCTCTTGTTATGTCCATGCTTTTCTTACTTTTATTATTGCTTTTGATAGATATTTGTCTAATTTTCTTACGTTTATTATTGCTTGTTATTATATAGTGCGATGGTTTTGATATCCGCCCACGTGGGCCCTCGTCCGGTCTACGATTCGGATGTGGTATATTATCTTTAATTTATAACTATTTGTTTTAGTGCTTATGATAGTTATGCCGACCAACCTGACATGCATAGATGTTTTATTATGTCTAGGAGGTAGTTGAACCGGAAATTCCAACCGACCCTCTTGTGGAGAGGTTAAATTTAGTTGAAGAGGAAAACATTTCGTTAAAGAAAAAAGTGGAAAAAATGGAGGAGGAGAAGATGGAATTGGAGTTGCATGTTGCGGAAGTTATCGATGATCACAAGATCAAGATGGACCCTATTGTCGAGAGGTTAAATTTAGTTGAAGAAGAAAACAAATTCTTGAAGGAAAAAATAAAAAAAATTGTGGACGAGAAGATGATATTGGAGTTGCATGTTGCGGATGTCGTCGATGATCACAAGATCAAGATGGATGCAATGCGGTTGAAGATTAAAAAGATTAGAAAATATGCCATTCATACCGAGGCTTGGTATCATTATGCCGTTGGATCAATTGTTACCTTGGTTGCGATTATGATAGCATTTGTTTTCGCGTTGAAATGTTTTACATAGTTTCGATGTGTATGGAGAGCTATATGTTGTTAGATGAGAACTATATATGTATGTACTTTGGTTTTAATGTGATAATGAACTTTTATCCATTTGGTCACTTAATTATCTATTTATGATGTTCTGTAATGGTTTTTGACACACTTAATTATATATAAATGCACGCAGATGAACCGGCAATGGATGTACGGTGACAGACACACCTCCGAGTACATTAAGGGCGTGCGTGAGTTTCTAAATGCGGCTGAGGCAAACAAGCAGAATGGTTTTATGTGTTGTCCATGCACTAAATGTGTGAATACGATGTCTTACTCTAACCGGAAAATCCTTCACTCCCACCTGCTTTACAAGGGTTTCATGCCACACTATAATGTTTGGACGAGGCACGGAGAAATAGGGGTTATGATGGAAGACGGCGAAGAAGAAGAGTACGATGACAACTATGTGCCCCCTGAATACGGTGATGCTGCAATGGGGGGAGCTGGTGAAGATCAAGAGGAACCAGACGATGTGCCCAATGATGCTACAACGGGTGAAGCTCCTGAAGATCAAGAGAAATCAAATGATGATCTTCGCCGGCTCATTGTCGATGCAAGGACACAATGCGAAAGTCAAAAGGAGAAGCTGAAGTTCGATCGCATGTTAGAGGATCACAAAAAAGGGTTGTACCCCAATTGCGAAGATGGCAACACAAAGCTCGGTACTGTACTGGAATTGCTGCAGTGGAAGGCAGAGAATGCTGTGGCTGACAAAGGATTTGAGAAGCTACTGAAAATATTGAAGAAGAAGCTTCCGAAGGATAACGAATTGCCCGACAGTACATACGCAGCAAAGAAGGTCGTATGCCCTCTAGGATTGGAGGTGCAGAAGATACATGCATGCCCTAATGACTGCATCCTCTACCGCGGTGCATACAACGATCTGAACGCATGCCCGATATGCGGTGCATTGCGGTATAAGATCAGACGAGATGACCCTGGTGATGTTGATGGCGAGCCCGCCAGGAAGAGGGTTCCTGCGAAGGTGATGTGGTATGCTCCTATAATACCACGGTTGAAACGTTTGTTTAGAAACAGAGAGCATGCCAAGTTGATGCGATGGCACAGTGAGGACCGTAAGAAAGACGGGAAGTTGAGAGCACCCGCTGACGGGTCGCAATGGAGAAAAATCGAGAGAAAGTACTGGGAGGAGTTTGCAAAGGACGCAAGGAACGTATGGTTTGCTTTAAGCGCGGATGGCATTAATCCTTTCGGGGAGCAGAGCAGCAATCACAGCACCTGGCCCGTGACTCTATGTATGTATAACCTTCCTCCTTGGATCTGCATGAAGCGGAAGTTCATTATGATGCCAGTTCTCATCCAAGGCCCTAAGCAACCCGGCAACGACATTGATGTGTACCTAAGGCCATTAGCTGAAGAACTTTTACAGCTGTGGAATGGAAACGGTGTACGTGCGTGGGATGAGCACAAACAGGAGGAATTTGACCTAAAGGCGTTGCTGTTCGTGACCATCAACGATTGGCCCGCTCTCAGTAACCTTTCAAGACAGACAAACAAAGGATACCACGCATGCACGCACTGTTTAGATGACACTGAAAGTATATACCTGGACAAGTGCAGGAAGAATGTGTACCTGGGCCATCGTCGATTTCTTCCGACCAACCATCAATGTCGAAAGAAAGGCAAGCATTTCAAAGGCGAGGCAGATCACCGGAAGAAGCCCGCCATGCGTACCGGTGATCACGTACTTGCTATGGTCAATGATTTACACGTAATCTTTGGAAAGGGCCCCGGCGCACTAGCTGTTCCGAATGACGATGAGGGACACGCACCCATGTGGAAGAAGAAATCTATATTTTGGGACCTACCCTACTGGAAAGACCTAGAGGTCCGCTCTTCAATCGACGTGATGCACGTGACGAAGAACCTTTGCGTGAACCTGCTAGGCTTCTTGGGCGTGTATGGAAAGACAAAAGATACAGCTGAGGCACGGGAGGACCTGCAACGTTTGCACGAAAAAGACGGCATCCCTCCGAAGCAGTATGAAGGTCCTGCCAGCTATGCTCTTACGAAAGAAGAGAAAGAAATCTTCTTTGAATGCCTTCTCAGTATGAAGGTCCCGACTGGCTTCTCGTCGAATATAAAGGGAATAATAAATATGGCAGAGAAAAAGTTCCAGAACCTAAATTCTGATGACTGCCATGTGATTATGACGCAACTGCTTCCAGTTGCATTGAGGGGGCTTCTACCGGAAAACGTCCGATTAGCCATTGTGAAGCTATGTGCATTCCTCAATGCAATCTCTCAGAAGGTGATCGATCCAGAAATCGTACCAAGGCTAAGGAGTGATGTGGCGCAATGTCTTGTCAGTTTCGAGCTTGTGTTCCCACCATCCTTCTTCAATATCATGGCACACGTCCTAGTTCATCTAGTCGACGAGATTGTCATTCTGGGGCCCGTATTTCTACACAATATGTTCCCCTTTGAGAGGTTCATGGGAGTCCTAAAGAAATATGTCCGTAACCGCGCAAGGCCAGAAGGAAGCATCTCCATGGGCCATCAAACAGAGGATGTCATCGGGTTTTGTGTTGACTTCATTCCTGGCCTTAATAAGATAGGTCTCCCTAAATCGCGGTACGAGGGGAGACTGACTGGAAAAGGCACGCTTGGAAGGGACTCAATAATATGCAGGGATGGATATTCTTGGTCTCAAGCACACTACACAGTTCTACAGAACTCTACCTTGGTGACCCCGTATGTCGATGAACACAAGAACAGTCTGCGCTCCAAACACCCGGAGCAGTGCGACGACTGGATTACACGTGAACACATCAGGACTTTCAGCAGTTGGTTGGAAACACGTCTCAGAGGTGACAACATTGTTTGTGATGAGTTTTACTTGTTGTCCAGGGGACCATCTTCGACTGTATTGATTTACAAAGGATACGAGATAAATGGGAATACATTTTACACGATTGTCCAAGATCAAAAGAGCACCAACCAAAACAGCGGTGTCCGCTTTGATGCAACAACCGAGAGGGGAAAGGACACATATTATGGTTACATAGTGGATATATGGGAACTTGACTACGGACATGATTTTAAGGTCCCTTTGTTTAAGTGTAAATGGGTCAATCTGTCAGGAGGCGGGGTACAGGTAGACCCACAGTACGGAATGACAACAGTGGATCTGAAAAATCTTGGATACACTGTCGAACCGTTCGTCCTAGCCAATGATGTGGCACAGGTTATCTATGTGAAGGACATGTCTACCAGACCGAGAAAAAGAAAAGATAAGGAAGCGAATACATCATACGATGAGCCAAAGCGCCACATAGTTCTTTCAGGAAAAAGGGACATCCTGTGAGTGGAGGGCAAGACGGACATGTCTGAAGATTATGAAAAGTTTCATGAAATTCCTCCCTTCAAAGTCAAGGCTGACCCAAGCATCCTGATAAACGATGAAGATTATCCATGGTTACGGCGCAATAAGCAAATGACACAAGCGAAGAAAAAGTGAAGAGTTTTTTCCGCAACTATTATGATGATACCATGTCAACTTTGTAACAAACGAGTATGATACCATTGTCCGTTTGTACTATTCAAATTTGCACTAACAGAAAGTTTGTAATTGGTTTTACCAGAAAGAATTAAAAAATAAAACAAAAAACAAAAGAAAATAAATAATGCAGAAAACAAAAAAAACTTGCAAAAAAATAAAAAATAGCAACAATAAGTATTTCATTGTAAGTAGAAATAAAATAAAATAAATAAAGCAACAAAGAAAACAAATAATTTCAAATTTAAACTATTCAAATTTGAATACTATTTGCACTAACAGAAAGTTTGTAATTGGTTTTACCAGAAAGAATTAAAAAATAAAGCAAAAAACAAAAGAAAATAAATAATGCAGAAAACAAAACAAAAAAACTTGAAAAAAAATAGCAACAATAAGTATTTTTTTGTAAGTAGAAACAAAATCAAATAAATAAAGCAACAAAGAAAACAAATAAATAAAAATAGCAACAATAAGTATTTTGTTGAAAGTAGAAACAAAACTAAAAAATAAAGCAAAAAAGAAAAAAAGAAAAAAAATGCCACCTACTGGACCCACACGGCCTGAATACGACTAGAAACCCAACCATGGGCCAGGATTCAGGCCCGTAGTAAGCCCAGCAAGCCCACACGCAAAGCAGTGTCAGTTTAGGCCCATAGCCTGCAGTTTAGAGGAGTTCGAGAGGAGAGAGGCAGCGGGGCTTATAAACTGGTGCAGGCCTCTCTCAACTAGCGAGGTGGGACTAAACTTCCCACCGCACCGCAGCAAGGCCTTTAGTCCCGGTTGGTGGCAGCAACCGGGACTAATGGGTGGCATTAGTCGGCAGCAACCGGGACTAAAGGGAGGTATTAGTCCCGGTTTCAGCCACCAACCGGGACTAATACAGCTCCTATATTAACAGGACTTGCGAAATTTTGGGCAGTTTCCTTCTTCCTCTCCTTCCCCGTCCCCGACGCCTCCCTCTCCTTCCCCGCCCCCGTCGCCCCGTCGCCGTCGCCGTCGCCCCCGTCGCCCCGTCGCCGTCGCCGTCGCCCCCGACGCCGCCCCGACGCCGCCTCGTCGCCGTCGCCCCGCCCCGCGACCCCGTTCCGCCCCGCCCCGCGCCGTCGCCGCGCCCCGGCCGGCCCATCGCCGTCGCGCCGCGCGCCCCGCCCCGCCGCCATCGCGCCGCCCAGCCCCGCCGCGCGATGTGAGGGGCTCCCTTTTTTTATGTTTAATATT
>LR738709.1:725560249-725585689 GCA_902687465.1 Secale cereale | reverse complement strand
AGGAGGCTACAAATGCCACGACAGGAGGAAGAAAATGGAGCAGACCGAAATCCAGGCGCTGCGGGCCAGAATACAAGCGATAGAGGAACGGGAAGCAAATCGGGAGAAAAGAATTGCCGAAGCTTCCCCCGAAGCTACCCCGCCATCTCAGCGGAGAAGCAGCGTGGCTTCCACCGAGCTGCTTCAGCCAGAGCCTGCCTTGACGGCTACTGCCAGGAATCCTGTGGATGCTATCACGCAGGCACAAAATTGCCACCTTATGGCGCAGTGGATGAATCTGAAGGTCAAGGCGGCTGCTGGCTCTGTTTATCCTTCTGGACCCGACGACACTTTTCACTGCCGGCCGATTCCAGAAGGATATGCTAGGGTGATGGTCGACGAAATAACTGAGGGATTTGAGGAGCTCCAGCTTGACCACCCTACCGGTGAAGGGGAGACTCGGTTGGGTTCTTCACTGAAGACTCCATGCCTATGGCGGAAGGACCTAATCAACATTCTCAACTGGACGCCTCCGCCTCCTCCTCCTCCTCCGGCGAGTCAGGGCACTCCGCCTCCTCCACCGCCTCCTCCTCCGGCGAGTGACCATCAGGGCACTCCGGCTCCTTCTCCGGCGCGTTGCGGCACTCCGCCTCCTTCGCCGCCGGCGCGTGGCGGCACTCCGCCTCCTTCTCCGCCTAATCAGCAAGGGCGGAAGAGACCTGCCGCCGCTCCGGCTGCTCCTGCTCCGGCGCGTAAGCAAGTAAAAAAGACAGCCGCTTCGTCTGGTCCGGCGACGTCTACCAGTACAGCCAGAGGCGGGAGGCGATGCAGATTCGGTCCTTCTCTCACGCCTCTAGAGAAGTTACCGTACGAGAGGTCCGACGAGGAAAACACGAAGATCGCTCAAGGCCAAGTGAAGGACTTTTTTGAAGGTTTGAAAGCACAGAGACATCCACCTCCGGAGGAGAAGATAAATGCGGTGAAAGCAAAGCGCACTCTTGCTGCCCTGAAGCAACCAGCGCAAAGTAAGCCGCAGGACAACTATGACCGCATGATCCAAAAAACATATCAAGCAGCGAAGCGGTCGGGAAGTACTAAAAGTGATCAGAGGTTAGCAGAAGGGCGAGCTGGGAAACAAATTGCCCAGCTCGGCGAACAAGCTGACCAATCGTGCCCCCCGCTCAAGGTGTCTAGCGACATGGTCGCTAATGATCCGATGATGGTGCCCGGTTATACCAATCTTGCAGATTACGCGTCCGACGATGTACACTATGATTTCTTGGAAGTGCAGATAGAAAGATACGAGTACAAAAAGCCTCTCGTCAAAAATGAAAGATCTCTATCAACGAATATGCGAAGATTGCATGATTGGTACTTGAAAATCTGCAGAGAGTCTGGGGGGAGGGATAACTTGTATTTGAGAGTTAAACCGGAGCATGACCTCGTTGGAATTGACCTGTTGCCTGTTCCATTTGAGGAGTTCTATCAGTTTTTCAATCAATTGGCCCTCGATAAAGCAACGGTCACCTGCTACTGTCTGTAAGTAGTACTACTTCTGTCATTAAGTCTCTCTATATAGCTGATCTTCATTGCATGTATTTATAATTATCCTCACTATATTATGCAGATTGAAGATCGTCGAATTGAAGAAAAGACAAGTAGGTGATATTGGGTTTATTAACACATACATCATAGATGCAACCGAGGTTACATTGCGTCCCGACGATACCGAGACCAACTTGCTACGATCGTGGGTGGTAAATGAAAACAAAGATATAATACTCTTTCCTTACAACTTCAAGTGAGTGTTACTGTCTTGTGCATATTTGGTTTCCCTTATATATCAGTCAAGGTTATAGTGATGTAATTGATGATCTCATGCATTCGTGTGCAGCTTCCACTATATTCTCTTAGAGATTAAGGTTGAGAAGGGAGTAGTAACTGTCTTGGACTCTAAACATAAAGATCCCGAGGAGTATGCGGACATGACTCAAATGCTAGCCAGGTAAGTTAAATCGATCAATATTATCCACCATGCATATATATCAGCAACTTCATTTCTGATATCAACTAATTGTTTTCTTTGTCTGGCAGGGCTTGGAAAAAATTCACCAAAAAAGCTCCGGGACTGCCGAAGAAGCTACAATTTAGATACCCGAAAGTAAGTACTACATAGTAGCATGTTCCGCGCGCGCATCTCCTATATCTTGATTCAAGCGCTAGTTTCATCAATACCAATTTGGCATTCTTGCTTATCAGTTTGATTGACCTCTATTTCTTGTAAAGTGGTTGTGGCAGGAACCGGGAATGATTATTGTGGATACTACATTTGCGAGTCCATCCGCCACACGACCTATGAGCGGGGCTACACTGATGAACAATTTGAAGTGCGTAAGCAATCAATAATATTCACAAATTTATAGCATCATTTCATGTGTATTGACCCCCTACTTCAAATTAGATGTTTCGGATGCGGGATGAACTCCTAACACCAGATCGTCTGCGAGCAATTCAAGAGGAATTAGCGGCATTCTTCCTTGAACACGTGATCGCTAAAGACGGAGAATACTATGTGGACCATGCATCCATATGATAGGAGATTATTTTTGTAAGAGATAATTATTGTATATATGTGCCCGGTAGTGTCGGATAGATATACGAGAACTTGTTGTTCGACCAATCTCTCGGAGAAGGAGAGGTGGTCGATATTACTTCTCTCTGTATGCATATATATATATATGTTGATTATACGATCTTCTGTTTCCTTCGTTTGCTTAGTAGCTAGCAGCTAGCTAGCTAGCTAGCTAGCGTGACTCTAGTCCTCTCTATATACGTATGTGTAGTATGTAGCGTCGACCAAGCACGGGCATAAAAGAGGACACTTCTCTCTATTAATTAGCTAGCTAACACAATATATGAAACACCTAAATTAACCCCCCAAAACCTAAAACCCCCCTCCCCTTTCAAAAAAAAAACCACAGCCACAGAAATGCTGACGCATAGATGCCTTTTGGTCCCGGTTGGTACCACCAACCAGGACTAAAGCCCCTCCTGCCTGGACTCGGTGCACAGGACACGTGGACACCCTTCTGCCCCGGTTCTGGATTGAACCGGGACTAAAGGGTCAGAGCATTAGTACCGACCCTCTTGTCCCGGTTCTGGAACCGGGGCTAAAGGCCCAAATGAACCGGGTCTGATGACCCTTTATCTACTAGTGTTCGTCAAGTATACGCAGGCCTAAATCCTAATCGTTCAAGCTTTTTCCATTAAAAAAAACCCTAATCGATCGATCTGGTTTACCTATCCAGCCTCCGTAGTTCATGCCATACAACTCGCCGTGGCGCACACGGGCGGCAGCGTCAGGGCACCGGACGCTGCAGGCCACGAAGACGTTGCCCTAGTCCTCACGAGGCGAGCCGGTGACGACGCACGCAAGGGACACCGCACGCCGTTGGCCGGTTCAGTTTTCGCCTCTCCGTAATTCAGCTGCCATTCCAATATTGAGTCCAGAGTTTTCGTGCGTCCACAGATTTTAAAAGACCACACTTATGATAGTGCCTTCTCTTGCTTTTCCTAATTTTGTTTACAAACTCAAACTGCAACAATTATGTTTAAACTTGTACCATAGCAAATAGAATAAAACACTATGTTTTGATAAAGCCTAGAATATTTCCTAGGGTTATAACTTCTAATTAGGATATATTTTATTTGTATATACAAGTCTTTATGTCCCATTTGTCATTATTTCGTCCTCAGCCCCCGCGCGTCGCCTCTGGCGCACGGGGGAAACCCTAACCACGCCGCCAGCCGGCCCTCCCTGCTCCTCCCCCGCTTCGCCGCCGCCGGAGGGGACACCCGCAAAGCCCGCGTGGTCCTCAGGGAAGGTGGCGGCGGGGCGTTCTCGTCGTTCTCGCGCAGATCTCGCGGCGGCCGATGGCGATCTGGCGGCGGCCGGTGGCGCGCGGCGGAGTTCCGCCGGTGGCTGGCGCCTGCTGCCCGTGGGGCGGCGTCCCTCACGGCGGTGGGGCTGCCCCTGAACGGCGTTTGGTGGTGGCCACGTGGCGGCGCGCGGGTGGGCCGGATCTTGGCTTCCGATCTGCGTCCTCGTCGTGGCAGCGCTTGCCGTTGCCTTGAGGCTTGGTCCGGGACGGGCCGAGCGCCGGTGGTGCTGGCCAGGACGCACGCTGGCAGCGCCCTACTTCATCCCGGGTCGTCTCGCTGGCCAATGGTGGTGGTCATCTTCTTCGTCAGAGATGGCCGGCCAGAGGCTTGGTGATCGGATCTCGAGATCCATCGTCTAGTCCCGGCTGCGAGTTGGGGAAACATGGTTACCGGTGAAAACCGAGCCGTTGGCAGGCGATGGCGGCGTTCTACGCCGTTACCTTGATGGAGGCATCGTCGTGTAACTACTGTCGACCCACTTGTGCTGCTCTGGGGGAAACCCTAGGATCTCGTGTTCCAGATCGGACGATGGCGGCACTGCGGTGTCGTTTCTCTCTTGGGAGCATCGTTTGTGGAGCAGCGCCGGAAGTCAGAGGCAGGAGGTGGAGCGGCTTCGTCTTGCACGGAGCTTCGGTGGAGATGTCAAGTCATGCCTGACCGACAGGTGCTACGCTTTGTCATGCCTGGTCGGCAGGTGCTACGCACGACAGATTCTCCTAAGACTTCAAGCTGTGTCGGCTGGTGGTACTTGGCAGCATGGTGCTGAGGTGTATCAGTGGCGACCGCGACGTGCTCAGCTGTTTGCGCGCAGGGAGGAGGTGCCGTTGGGCGCCGTGGTGGCGTCGACGATAGCTAGACCGAGCAAGGTTGATGCATCAGTACAGTTCTGAAGATGGAGCGGTGGCAGTTGGCGGCGGCGGCCTCTGAGAGCACGCCGGACCAGCGAGACCCATGCCCGGCAGGCGTCCTGGATGGGTTCTCAGGTCTTAGATGTTAGGTTTGGCTGCGATGTCTGTTTGGTTTAAGGCCCAGGCTATCTGCGCCCCTTCATCAACTGGATAGGTGTAGCGACAGTTTGTTGCTTAGACGGCGGCTTTAGTCTTACTGTGATATTACTTTGTAAGGTCTTGTGAGAATAATTAATAAAGTGGCCGTATGCATCGCCCAGATGCAGAGGCCGGGGGTCATCCTCCTTTTCAAAAAAAAATATACATATACTATGGACAAGTTTCTTATCAGAAGGAAAGCATCATCACAAGATGTTCTGAAAGAAATAAACGGATTGAACGTACTAAAGGTATTTTTCAAATTTCTAGCCATTTAAGTACTTGAATTGGGCATTTCATTATGTTCTACTAGTAAGTTGAATTTTATTTATATCTTGTAGGTTATTGAACCTTGCTGTCCGATGATGTATTTTGGAATTTGGAAAAGCAAGACATCTTTTTTCAAGTAATTTTTCCCTGATCACAGTAAGCATTTTCATGGCTACATTTTGTTTTTACACATCGTCCTCCATTATATTGGATAACGTGTGCTAGAAGCTATGACACACAACTTTATTCAATGAATCGTTGCTTGAAAATTTTACGCCTTGTTAGAGTGGTGCATCGGATAACATTTGCTCCAGCTCCGCCCCTGGACAAGGCATGCCAAAGAGCTGAGCGGGCGCCAAGGATTGTGGCACCCGCGCGCCCAATGTCCGTTCTCAAAGCAGCGGAAGCATCACAAGGGATCTCTGCAAACTGCTGCACGGAGGGGCGAGGCATCAACAACATCGACCGTGGAGCCAAGCAGGGATGGGACGAGGAGCAAATGCCGGCGTTGGTGACGCCTAGTAGTGATAACCGCGCCGAGGCAGTACCTCTTGCCATCCACCGTTCGTCTCCTCGTGCCCAACACATAGGAACAGTCGGGTCATTAGCCGGGACTGGGCTTTTGGAAGCCGGCGGCGTCAGCGGAGCCAACGGTCGTCATCATTGAAGAACTGGACGCATGCCGAAGAGGCGCGAGCGCCGGATGAAGCCGAGTCGCTGCAGGCGACGAGTCGGAGTGGGGCTCTACTGACTGCTGCCGAGGTCGAGGATCAGCAGCCATGGCGTTGCTCCGCGAAGAGAGGACGTGGAGAGGATTCCGGATCTCGACAGAGCAGAGCAAGTGCAGGGGAGGCTGGAGGTAGGAGATGAGGACGGAGAGCGAGGCTGCTCGGGTTGGGCTCCAGCTCCATCGATCGTTCCCCTCTTGTCCATTTAGAACTGTCAGCGCGCCCGAGTTTGTTTTACGGACGAACTAGCTAGGCAGGGACGATTTTGTTTATTTGAAGGGAAGACTTCATGCATGCATGCATGGATGTTACTGTAGTAATAATATCTCTCGACTCCTTGTCGAGATTGGCCACTTAGGCCATGTTCAGAGACTCTTCGTCCGCTCCGGGAGTTGGTGGAGCTGTAGCTAAAAATGAGGAAGTGGGGAAAAAGGGAGCTCCATAGATTCTGAATTTCAGAGAGCTGGAGGACTGCCGTACAGCTCCTTAGTGGTGATGCTGCCGCATGCCGGGAACGCACCGTTGTGACGGAGATGCATGCGAGCTCCTTCATCGGAGGTGTCACGGAGGAGTCAGGCTGGCTGGTGGTACGGCTTCCTGCAGGAGCCAGGGCGAAGGTTCACATGCTTGCTTTTTTTTTTAAAGAAAAACTTGAGCTTTGTTCATTGCAAATAATCATTACATCGTTTATATGGTATAAATAACCATTTCATTATTTGGCTCCTCGAACCAATAAAAAATAAAAGTAAATCTTGCCAGTTTGGCCAGCTAACTTTATTTGCTTCTCATGTTAAAAAAACAATTTGCTTCTCTATTACAGTGCTTGAATCTAGAGATAGAAAAATCACAAGCTAAATGAAAACAATCACCAAAAACGGTTGCCGCTGCCCCCGATCCATCATTGTATCAATCACCTCCATGTTATCCTAGTTAATAATAATGGGATTACATCCTATCCTTTGCGCCAGCAATAGACCAAATTTTAGGGCCATAGCTTCCGCCAGCAATACATCGGCACACCATTCAATCTTGCCATTTCCCTTGCAATAAATCAACCTTTGTCGTCACTTAAGAACGTCTTCATTGCCCCCCTAAGTCGTGGTCAAAGAAAGCATCAACGTTAAGTTTTACAGAACATTTCTTTCACTCAAGCCTTTAGCGAGGAAGCCATGACAAAATTGGCCCTAAGAGCCCGGATCCCCATGGAGATCTGGTGTGCATTTTGAGTACTCTCCTTGTCAAACAAATTTAGCCCCTTCCCACCGCAAGTACTAGGCAGATATGAAAATCATTTCACATACATTTTGGTTGCCCATGATACATAGATCTTGATCTGGCATTGAAAGTAGTTGTTCCAACACCGCCTCACCCGCACGATCTACTACACAAGCTCTATCGATAATATCATCCATCCCTAGCCTTCTCCACACTTCCTTTACTATGTTGCACAGAAATAGAAAATGTTTTGTCTTCTGGTCCCGACGAGCAGACAGGGCAATCGGGCGAGACTTTCACATGTCTACTGGCTAGCGCCACATGGCAAGGAAGAGTGACGTGTAGCGTACGCCAAATAAGTACTTTAACCTTTACAGGGCAAGAGAGTTTCAATATCCTACACCAGATAGGATTAACTGTGGTACATCCCATCCCATTGGCATGTTTCAATTTATTCCCATGTTGGTGTTCTCATTCCATAAAATAAGCAGACCGAATCGAAAACTTATCATTTTTTGAATTCCAAATGACGAAATCTGGCACATCTTGTTGCGAGATAGGAATCGCGAGTACCCGTTGAACGACAATAGGTCACAAGGTTTATATGAGCAAATCTTTATCCCAAGTCAATTAAATATGCAACCTTAGATAACAACTAAGCAAATCGCAAGTATCCGTTGGACGTCAATAGGCCACAGGGTTTGTCTTGTCTGAGCAAATCTTCATCCCAAGTGTTAGAAACAAGTTCAATTAAATCCGCAACCTTAGATAACAACTGACCCCCTTAGGAGTAATAATTTTCTGATTTGCACAATTTGAAAGCCAAACGTCTTCCCAAATATTAATATTTTGACCATTACCCACTCGCCAAATGTGGCCACGTTTCAGATAAGTCACACCCGTCATAATACTTTGCCAGGTGAATGAAGAACCCGGCCTTCTTTACATTTGTGTCCAGCAAATCGCCATAGTATTTGACTCTTAGAATCGGAAACGGGTTCACATGCTTGCTTGCTTACATTGTTCCTCGGGTATTGTTATTAAGTTAGTACTATATATTAGTAATAAACTAGTAAATGTGCCCGTGCGTTGCAACGGATGAAATAGGTTATTGTACGTACTGATGACACATTCATGTTGCCACTTCTCCTGTTCGCCATCATCATGGATGTCGGTCATAATTTTCACCTAATTTCTTTTGTAAAGGAGGAAGACCCGTCCTCTACATGATAAATATGATAATCATGATAAACATGATTGATCTAATTAAGGGAATGAGCTTGACCATTACACTATCGCACGCCCGCATCCATGAGACACTTCTTGCACCCAACATGTAGTTCCGCGGATGACATGTCTCCATTGATATTTTCACATGAGTACAATTAAAATATAATATTGGAAGATATATAGTTCTACTATTATTTGCTTACATATTAATTTTGCATTATGGCTTTAATATATGGGTCATCAAATATACAATAGTTTAGTACCTCTCCTAGCATGGCAAATGCGAGTAGCAAAAGTTTCATTTTTTCCGAACAAAATGAAGTCATGTTCGAAATTTGATCTACAGTTTTAAATACTGTATAATGAATCGGACAACTTAAAATGAAAATAATAGGCTTGGTCCTTCCTTGAGAATAGGACAGACTGGTAGATATTTGTGAAAAATAGACACAATCAGCAGATATACCTACACAAATGATGCTGTCATCTTGCATAAACTTGTGATCTACTAAATTAAGGAGGGATATAGTGGGGTCAAAGAATATGCAAGATGGCTACGCATTCAAGCTAATGATGCAGCTCAGCTACGAGACGCATATGTGTGTGCTGGTTTTGTTTCATTGTACGGATATTTGGCAAAATCGCTCCAGCTGTCCAGCTACGGCCTAAGATAATTCAAGACCGAAACTACTTCTCGCACGACAGGGAGTGGACGATTCATGCACGATGCCATGTACTTTGCTCCCTGCCAGCAACGGCTTGATTAACAGTGTCGTACGTGCATCGTCTACGACCCGTCGTGTGTATAGCAACGTTCATTCAAGACACATGCATCAGTGAGCACGCATAGTAGAACTGCGGCCTTTCATCATTGAAATCCTTTTCTTAATATAACAAAACTTGCAGACTACAAACTTGCGGACATACAGAACTGACCTAAGATATATTCAAATTTGAAAGTAAGTACGACAGGGAACTTTTTTTTATGTAGCAGCTGTTGGCCGGATCAGAGCGCAGGGCTGAGGCAGGCGAACGGCTGCAGGAGTAGATGATGATCTGACGGGCGCTGAAAGGTCTCGAGCTCCATGCCATGTTCTGTCCCAAAGCTTGTAGCCGCTGGGCGACCAATCCCTCTGCTGCTAGCCATAGATGTAGATGTTAGAGGACCGCCGAGCTGGCACATGGCATCATGACGGTGCTCACGCCTCACGCTCCACGCCTAGACGAGCAGGCGTAGTTGTTCGAAGTCATCCTTTGCCTTTGACCGCAACGACAACAAAATCATCTCCGCTATGAAGGCCGTGTGCTCCATGGCGAGGCTGGGCCAGCCGCTCACGTTCGAGGAGCTAATGATGTGTCGGACACAGACCTGGATCGGGACGGGTTGGCAGACTCCTTGGCAGCTCTCAAGCTTCTGACGACGAGCCACAAGTGCCGCACTCCCGTGGGCTGCTGCTGGAGTTTTTGCACTGTCGATTTTTCGCGTTGGAGGCGGATGGAACGTACCTTGATGGACGCGGACGTTGCCATGACACTAAGACCCAGCCGGAGACAGTCCTTGTCGTCACCGTCCTCGTAGTCAGGCACCATCCTCCGGGAGCTCGTGCCTGCCGCCGCCTCCTCGCCTCAGCACCCCTCGTCGTTGTCATCGTGGAACATGGCTAGCCCGAATCACAACCTTGACGGCTGTAGCTTGAGCTCGTCCAGGCGGTCGCCGAGGGAGCCTTCATCTCCAGTACGTCTACGGCGATTGCTTGCTGTACTTGCCGCTGAAGTTATAGGCGGGTTCCCGGTGGTTTGTACCATGGTGGCATGACATCGTCAATGTGATGCTGGCATGCTGCTACTGTCGCCGACCTCGGTCCTGAGACATGTCTCATGCCCAGATCGGGTGGCAAAACAGCGGAGAAGAGAGATGAGAAGAGGTGCCTAACTGTGTTTCCGATGGTTTGCTGTACTTGCCGCTAAAGTTATAGGCGGGTTCCCGGTGGTTTGTACCATGGTGGCATGACATCGTCAATGTGATGCTGGCATGCTGCTACTGTCGCCGATCTCGGTCCTGAGACATGTCTCATGCCCAGATCGGGTGGCAAAACAGCGGAGAAGAGAGATGAGAAGAGGTGCCTAACTGTGTTTCCGACTTTCTCAGCCGCAGCAGCCACCTAACCACTGTCTCCAAATCCCAGGACATCCCTTTCTCTTCTCTCATCTTGATATACCGAGGCCCATAGTTCTTCTCTCGATCTCGATCTCGATCTACCAAGACCCACGGTTTAAGCCGGCGGCATATTTGTATGCAAGCTCAACATAAAAGCTTGATGGATCCCGTTGCTCTTGATTGGGTCGTACATGAATTGCCGTTGCCCTCCTCTACTCCGGCGACCCGGCAGTCGACGATCAGGGCGGTGCTTCACGGACTACTTTCTTCTCTACCTGTCCTATTTTGCCTCATCTTCAAATCTTTTCTCTCTCTCCATGAAATCCTCCCGTAAAATCTCTCCTCTCCGATCTAAAAATCAAATCAAGGTGCATCTTATCTTCCTAACGCGAAGAACTGCCTAGCACCACATCCAGCCACCCCTCCTACGCCATGGCTATGGTGACTTGCGCAGGAAACAACGTCGACGCTGGGCAGCCATCAACCTGACCCTCCACGACCCTCTTTTTTATGTCTCTGTCTCTCAGTGGTAAATAACACATGTTAGGCTGCATGAGTCCTTGAAGGATACGAACGCCCGAGCGATTCTCTTTCCCACGTTTATGCCTTTTTTATCAGGAGCGTACCAAAATAGGATCGCTAGGCTGGGTCCGATTGGATGACTAAAATTAGTGGAGAAACAATCCTCTCCCAAATTATTAGTACCACATCGTTTATTAAGAAATTTTATCTATACAAATCGCAAAACCGTATTATGACATGAGAAGAAAGCGTATTGTGACGGTGAACCCGACGGACTCGTTCCGTGCTTTATTATTAGGTAAAGATAAGGAAGAGAAGTCCCCGGCCCCCTTCAACCTCGTTTCATTTTCTTATTGTTACATGGATCCAAACTAGCTACGAGTCATATATCTATAATCTATAACTAATAATAAAGCACGGATTGAATCCGTCGGGTTCACCGTCACAATACGCTTTCTTCACATGTCATAATACGCTTTTACAATTTGTATAGATAAAATTGTAATATAAACAAGGTGGTACTAATTGAATCGGTATGAAAGAAAATAAAAACGCAGCCACGCTCTGCCTCGCGGCGCTCCGCCCCGCCCAACCAAGTACGAGCCGCAATTCTAATTCGGGACGAGCCGCGCTATTACGTCGCCGCTCCCCCGAGCTCCCCCTCGAGCTCCCTCCTGCGCCCGACCGCGCCCGCCGGACCTCCTCTACCTCGCCTCACCGCCGACGACCGGACGCTCGCCGGACCAGCAGATGAGCAACGCAGTACTGGCGTCAGAAACTCCACAACCACCGCCACGAGTCGTCCATGCTCGGATCCGGCCGCAGGAAACCCATCCCCACCACTCCCATGCTAGATCTGCACAACCCCTCACCGTCCCCGTCGGAGTTTGCCTCCGGCGCCGCCGCAAGCCACCTCCTGCCTCTGCTCTCATTCTAGGAGAACGACCACCAAGCCTGCCCTGCTCGCTCGTGTGGGCCGCGTCACCCTCAAGGCCCAGCGCAACGCTCGCGCCCAAGCCCAGCCTCCTTGGCCCAGCCGCGCAACCACTTCATGCATGGCTCTTAATTAAAGCTGATTGGATTCTCTAATAAAACGTGATTGTGGACACGGCCTGGGACGGTGCTATCTTGGTAGCTGGTTGAAAAAGTGCATGTGTACGTCCAATATTTGCTAGGAAAAATGGGTCTGTACATCCATAAAAGTAGGAACAAATGTATGTGTGCGACTAGAGCAATGTCGCCACAAAAAAAAAGATAATAAACCTGAAAAATATGAAAATCCAAGTACATGCCAAATTTCATTAAAAGTAAAAAAATTCAAAAATCCAGCGAAAAACAATTTGGTTTTTGCATGTCGTTTGTCTTCCTTTTAATCTTTCGCATACAAACACGAATTTTGATGAAAATTCACACAAATCCACTACATTTTTTGACTTTTTGGATAAAAATATGTTTCTAAAAATGACAACAATGTGCTCATGCTCCAAAGTGACTTTTTGGATTAATCAAAAAGCCTACATGAAGTACGGTTGAAAAAAAGGAAGTGAAGTAAAATGTGGAATCACCACGTGGCATACATGATAGTATTTTTTTAGGGCGTACATGATAGTAGTATGAATGCATGTTGAGGAAAGAATACATTAAGAGAAAAATAACATCCATGGTTGCATTATTTTTTAAGTCAATCTATTGTAATAGTCATAAAAAATAATGTGAAAGAAATATTTTTCTCTATTGCAACACATGATTTTTTTTATATACCTACAGTTCCAATCATCATCCATTACCTGGTGCTAGCAGGAGGATGGTGTGTGGGTTGATGATGGCGGGATAGCAACAGTCGAGCGGGTGTTAGGCCATCGTCTCGTGAGGATGTGTAGAAGGTTGGTTTGGTGCCTGGTGTGACCTTACATCATCATAGACGGCCCTGTCGGCTAGCCGCCGCCAGTCATCAAAGGCCGTGGTGACCTTTGGTCATGGGATTTGACCTCAAGACCTCATGTTCAATAGATGATGTGAGGACCAACTAAGATGTATCACAACGTCTGATAGTAGAAGGTTGATTAGCCTCTTAAATAGTCCTACTTTACTTCTTTACATCTAAAATTTCTAATTTATGTACTTCATGGATTTTTTTTGTTTATCAAGGAGCAGTCCCGGGAATCATTAAGGAAGAAAATAAACCGTCTCAAAATAAGGAAGGAAAGAGGGATTGAAACAATAAGGAAGGAAAGAGAGGGATTTCGGGTCCATGCGCAAGATGAGGCAGAAAAGGAAGGTAGTCATGTATTGAGGACACACTCGAGAAGAAAGATTCCATATGTGAAAGATGTGATGGAAAGGTTTCCCCTATGGGAAAGAGAGTCCATCTGGACACATACAAATTAGAGAAGAAGAAGAAGAAAAGCAGAAAGGACTATCAAGAATATATAAAAACATGTTTTTGATGGACGCGTATAACTTGAGCACATACAAAATTAGATGCCTTTGCACTTGAAAAAGAAACTTAGATCATGATCAATCAACATTTTGAATTGTTCAAAAAACTAATGGATGCACTAAGGCGCGACTTAGAGAGCATCACCCACGGCGAACAAGACAGTAGCATGCAATGGGCTCATCATACATGAGCGGCCGGTCTAATCTATTAGGAATATATAAAAACATGCGTACAAGTTTTTTTTATATGGAAACATGCATACAAGTTGAGCATAACGTGAGCACATACAAAATTAGATGCCTTTGCACTAGAAAAGAAACTTAGATCATGGTCGATCAAGATTTTGTATTGTTCAAAAAAAATCATGGGATACACTAATGCACGACTTACACAACATCACCCATGAAGGATATGACGGTAGCAAGCAATCGGATCATCATCACATGCGCGGCCGGTCTCACACATTAAATGGTGTGGAGTCCATCGCACTTGAAGGGATGAGCAGACACATCCTGCATCATAATTCCCATTAATAATATTATACATATTTTATAAATTGGATGGATAAAAATACAACTTCATTTACATGTGAGTTGCAAAATAATAAACAATAAATAAAGTATTAAATATATTTTTGTTATTTAAAATTAAGTTATAGGGCTTAAACATAAAATTAAACCAGTAAAACAGAACCTAAGATTAAAGTTAAAGTAAATTATAATGTGATTCCAATCTAATTAGAATATAAGTCTGTTGGAGAACAATAAGATATTCGACAAGAAAAATTAAATACCATTTTTTAAATGAACATACACCAAGAATTACTTCACCCCATATACAAGACATTTGGTAATTACGCCCCAAAAATATCATAGGTTTTCTACATCCTCCAAGGCTTATTCAGTTATTGAACTAATGAATTTCTTCTTTGTGTCTAAATCATCTTGAACCACTTTTTTTAGCGAAATTGCGAGGTGTTGTGTTTAGGTGCACATGCCACGGGTGAACTACTTCTTTATATATGAATTGTTGACGTCAAAATCCAAGATATGGTACTGTGATACTAATATTTGACGTATCAGAATTGTTTAACTCAAGAGCAAAATATTGCAATAACACATGCAAAAAAAAACTATGTCTAAATCACAATAAAAACTTCTCATTATTTGTTGGTCATATGCTATATTTTTCTAAGAACAAAACAAATCTTCACTCTTATTTTTCAGCTCGACTCACTAGCACCCGTCACCGAAGTACAAGGAGTTGGACTCAGAGTCCCTACCGTGTGCGACACAAACTCCGCAATTTTCTCTGTTATATCAGCTAAAGATGGGGGATTTTTGGGCAATGCTCCTAATATTTATTTTGTTTCTCATGTGGCAGTGTGGAGGATTTCAAGGAGTTTATTATGATGTCATGTGTGGTGATGTCATGTCATGTTTAGGGGAGAGGAGGAGGAGGTCTTCATCCATTCGGTTAGTGAAGTGAGGTTTTTTGTCTCCCGTTGCAACGCACGGGCATTTGTGCTAGTAAAACCCTATGAGTGGTGGTTAGTCTCAAGCAATTACGGAGCTAGCAAGCTATCGTCTCAGCACTATTACTTACTCAGACGTTATTGAATTATCATCAAAATATTAGCGGAAATATATAATTAACCACTGGAGCCGTTGGAGGCTTCAGGACGGCAACGACCATGGTAAGTGACATGCAGAGGCAATTGAGATTACATCTCCTATCTTTCTTGTTTCTAATCTACTTCCTCTGTTCCTAAATATAAGTAGTTGGGGCCGCGCTTGGCTACAGAGGAGAGGACAGCAGGAATCGGCTGCCATGAACCAAGAGCTAATAAATCAAACAGAAGAGATACGTGCATGCATCTCTGATATTGCAAGCGCGGGTGACCATGGGAGCCCTGATGGAGTTGAAATAGGTGCGCCTCCCTCCTATCTTCAGCCTTTGCAGCATGGTATGGACGTACGTACGTCATCTCTAGGCACCGTGCCACACTAGTGTCGTGGACGCAAGTCGCCTTGGTGGTGGTGCGCGGAACGGCGTCACGTCATCGGGTGGCAGTGGCAGTGGCAGTGCTTGGCTAGCTGCCGTGGGGATCAGCGGCCAAGTGGCGAGCTTGTGAAGGCTCTGCCTGATCCGGTTCTGCCAATGCCTGGTGGATCCACGGTCGACCGTGGCACTCAGTGGCCGAGTGCAGGGAGAAAGTGGCGCGGCGCGGTGCGGCGCCTCTTCTTCTGGGTTCCGGATGGTGGTCCGCATGGTTGGCTCTCCAGCGGACGCCAATGTGGCAGTGGTGGCTTTTCCTCTTGGTCATGTGGGCGGCGAGGGTGTAGCGGCGGATGGCTCGGGAGCACTCCTTGCACTGGCAGTGGCGACGCCCTGGGGATCTGAACTCGTCGCACTTTGTCTTGGAGACCTCGTGGTGGTACGGGTGAGTTATTGAGAGAAACCTTCACAGTTTGACTCTTACGACGATGATGCTCACGTGTGCTGATGTCTTCTTGAAGACCTTCGTGGTCCTCCTCTCCATGTTAGGGTTTTGGGTGAAGACTGAAGACCCCTATCAATTTTGGCTCGTCGGCGACAACGCTTAGTGGTTCTCCCAACTTGAGGGTGTTGTCGCGGGGCTTAGATGTTCTAGAGCATAACGTGGCATTGTACTCAAATGTTTCTATGTTCTCTTTTGATGCATAAAAGTAGAACAAAGATCCAATTATAGAATGATATACCTTTTGATCGACCGCTTTACCATTAGAATCAATGTCAAGTTGGCATGTGGTTAGCATAGGTGTCTTTTCCCTTTAACATCATCCATCTTGAACCTCTTGAGCATGTCTTGGTTATATTTTTTTTTGTCCAATGAAAGTTCCATCCCGTAGTTGCTTCACTTCAAATCCAAGGAAGAACACTAACTCTCTCATCATATACTTCTCACACTCATCGGCCATTACCTTAGCAAACTCATCATTGAAAGTTTGGTTAGCCGATCCAAATATAATATCATATAGATATAATTGGCATATGCACAAATTCTCTTTAACCCTCTTAGTAAAAAGAGTGAGATCAATTAGCCTGATTTTAAACCCAGGATCTTCTAACAACTCGGTAAGGTGCTCATATCATACACGCGGGGCTTGCTTAAGGCCAGAGAGCGCCTTATTGAGTTTATACACATCATTGGGAAATTGGGATCCTCGAACCCCGGGGGTACTTTGACATATACCATTTCACTTAGGGGGGCCATTAAGAAATGCACTCTTCACATCCATTTGTTGCAACATTAAATTATGATGTGATGCATATGCAAACAACATGCAAATAGATTCAAGGCGAGTAACTGGTGCGAAAGTATCACCGTAATCGACACCCTAGAGTTGGGAGAAACCTTGAGCCACCGATCTTACCTCGTTATGAATCACTTGCCCACATGCATCTTAATTGTTCTTGAAAATCCATTTGGTCCCTATGACATTATGATAGTCCTTTGACATTTCAACCAATGACCATACTTTGTTGTGCGCAAAGTTGGTAAGTTCTCTATGCATGTCTTCTACCCAATTAGGGTCCTCAAACAAATTTTGGGGTTGAACACAAGAAACGAACATGTGATGCTCAAAATAGTATGTTAATTATCTATGAGTAGTTATCCCTTCTCCTAAGCTTCATATTACTTTGTTTCATGTGTGTTGATCATGTTCAAGCTTGAAAGCGATCTTGACGGTGCGACGAGCTATAGTTTCATCAAGAGACTCCGGAGGTTCTTCATGTGGAATGGAAAAAACAATACGAGGTTAGGCGTCGGGGAACTTGTTTCTCTTTTTCTTTTTTCAGTCACCTGACGATGGTACGACGCCACACCATTGAGACGTTTCGCCAACATTATTGATTGCACTTTTTTATCATTGATAATTGCTTACCTAGAGAATATCACAAATTCTTGATTCTAAACAGATCCCTTCTCAATGTGCAACGGTTCGTTAAAATCCAATTGTATATGTTCCAACTTTGTGCTACAATGCGTACATTTTTTTGTGCTCTATATTCCGATGCTCTAGACAGTATGTATATGTCCAATACTAAAGTTCTTAGGAAAATATGAGGAAAAAAACTTGTAAAAATAATAGTATTTGTGTGAAGAGGCTCCAGTTTATCAACACGCACCGGGGCCCATCACTTGTCTCAAAAAAACAAAACTTGTTAGACCACGCCGTCTGCTGCAGGGGGATGCATGGCCCGTGCGCGGCGGTTTTTGGGGTGGCTGGTCGATCGTGGTCTTGAGAGCAGGAGGCGCACGACATGGTGAAGGTGACCCGTGGCCAGTGGCACTCTGCAGAGGCAGGCGTCGAGACCGCCTCCGCGCAGCTCGGCCTCGTCATCGCCAACATGGGCTCGCGTTCTGTGTGTGCGTGGGGCTCGCCTGCGTGCTCGCTAGTACAAGAGCGAAGTGAAGGGAGCAGACTCCCATGGACACGGGCACGGCAGCAAGCCACGGCCGGGAACTCTGAAAGGCTCGACACCACCGTTTTCCTTCTCATCTTCAGAGCAAAAACTGACACATCGATCGTGTCAGGCCTCTCTGTCATCGACGCCATCACGACGTCAGTGTCGTCCTCCTACGCTAGTCCTTCCCTGAAAATCGGACGCTGAATCTGCACTGCGCCACGCCGTCGAGATACGCCGCCATCAATGTGTAGGATGAAGCACCGCTCCACCAAAGCTACGGTCCACTGGTCCCTCGATCGAATGCACACCTCCAAGAATAACGCCCCAGGGGGAAACGACACAAGAGCGTCGCCATCTTCCGATCTACTGATCTAGGGTTTTCCTCGGAGGTAGCAGATATTGGCCTAGAACTTCTCCACAGCGATGCCTCCAAGAAGGAAACGACACCGAAGAGCGCCGCTATCGCCGGTCTTGGCATCTAGCCGAGAGCATATTTTTACCCATATTTGTTCGAAGAACTCCATCGAGCCTTTTGTGTACGGATCGCCACCTTCTATGCCGGGGACCAAACCAAAAGGAACCAGCCGCCGCCGCCCGACCGGCCACAACACCACCACGGTGCCAGAGCAGCCAGTTACGCCAGGCCCACCGCGCCAACCTACCGCCGCGCACCAGATCCATCGGCCCGCCTAAGCCCATTTGGGCCCGACAAGATCCGAGGTTCCGGCTACCGTCACCGCGGGAGACCGCACCGCCGCTGTCGCCGCTGCCACATCCACAACCGGGATCACGCCGCACTGTGCCGCCGAAAGTATCCATCCTGCCGCCACCAGAGGAAGACGCCACCGCGCTCGAGGGAGAAGACCACACCGACGCCATCACAGCCACAGCCCGGGCTTCGACGGCGTGAACTCGGGCGGTGGTGGGAGGGAGAGATCTGGGCGAGGAGGCCTAGGGCGCGGCGGCGCGATCTCCCCCGTGTGAGTGAATTGCAGAAAACATCGACATTGAAGCACAGTCTTGCAGAAATCACAAGTCTACAGTTTTGTGCCCAAAAACACTAATTCTCAGGCTAATTTTTTGCAAAAAAACACTAGTTGCCGGCTTTGGCTCATTTGATGACGATTATGACAGGTAGGGCCCGCAAATGATGACGTGGCGTAACGGTTCGCAGATGACGCCGTTAAACCGGAGATTTTACACCCACACCCTTCTTCAAAAACTTAAAAAGCAATCAGCTCCCTCCTCCCCAGGAGCTGTCGGAGACAACCACTGCACTGCGCCGGCGTCAAAACCGGCACGCACTGCGCGAGCGCGTAGATCCTGGGGTCGAAGTCGACCTCTCCCGTGGCGAAGTACTACTTGTTGCCGTTCGCGGCGCCGGCGGTCGAGTTGCTCGAAGCAGCAGACACGGCGGTGAGGATGGCTGTGGCCGCGACGCTGAACCAGGCAACCGCGACTGCCGGAACACTCCTATCCAGCGGCCTGCTCGTGCGGTCGTGCCCGTGGATGCCCATACGAGGTCCTCCGGCGTCACCCGCGTCCCACGCATCTTCCGCGTCCCTCAAAAGGTCCACGAAGCGGCGCAGGAGCTCACGGGCGGTCGGCAAGAACCTGCAGCCATCCCGGTGATCGACCTCGGCTGTGACGACCACGTGGCCGTGGTGGCGGCCGTGGGCCGGGCCGCGGCGGAGTGGGGGTTCTTCCAGGTGACGGGCCACGGCGTGCCTCCTGAGGTGGGCTCCGCGGCGGTGGAGGCGGCCCGGGCGTTCCACGAGTCCTGCAGGCGCACGACCATATGAGGTCCCTGTCCAGCGGCGCACGACCCTGGTGGTGCCTTGTCCGCCTGAGCACGACCAGACGAGGCCATCGACCCGCATCTGGGCCAGCCACACTGCAGCGCCGGAGGCCCTCGAGCACGCCCTGCCGCATGAGCATGACCCATACGAGGTAATCGACTCGCTGCTGCTGTGGCCCATCTGGTTGAGGATGGCGACTCCGGCCGCCGGCGCCGGAGCTGGCCGCGAGCACGCGCCGCTGCCCCGTGCAGTCTGCAGCGAGCCGGAGGATAGACGAGGAGGCAGGCGATGGGGTGGGGGGCTGATTGTTTTTTTATTTTTGAATAAGGTCGTCCTTGTGAAATTACATGGACTGTTTCGTAAATCTGTACAAGTCTTCCGCCTAACACCGTTAAATGTCAACCGTCATGCCACATCAGCTTTTGCGGGTCCCATCTGTCATAATCGTCATCACATGGGCCTAAGCCGTCAACTAGTGTTATTTGTAAAAAATTAGCCTGAGAATTAGTGTTTTTGGGCACAAAACTAGAGACTTGTGATTTCTGCATGACCGTGCTTCAATGTCGATGTTTTCTGCAATTCACTCCCCCCGTGTCGTCTAGGGTTGGCGACCAGTTTAAGCTCTTGGTGGACGCACATGTCTTCATAGACGTTGCAGGGAAGCTAGCGAGGCAGCCGCCGGGAGGACGCCATGGCCAGAGATCAGGCGCGGCGGGGCGGTCGACGGACGTGGCCGGGAAAGAGAGGACGTGCGCGACAGCTTGAGGGCTTCCCAACGTGATTCCTTCTACGTGGAGGTAGAGCGCGACATGGCTGGGATTCTTGAAAAGGTGTCCGTTGGACGCCATGGTGACGACGGCCGCGGTGAGCGCGAGCCTGTAGCTTAGGGCGTGAGCGCGTCTTTCTTGGTCACCGGATGGAGAAGCTGCCGTGGGTTTTGGAGAAGACTCTCGTCAGCAATGGTCACCACATCGGAGCCTCAACTGCGAGCTCCCTCGCCGCTCGGACGTGGCTTGGCTCTTGGACCTGGAGGCCATGGCCTCGCAGGCAGCCGAAGCTGCGCCAGATGCACCACCACCCCGGACCGAGCCCTGATGGTCGCCGCTCCCTGCATGCCGTCGTTCGTCGGCGGTGGTAGCAACATAACTCCAAATCCTGAACAGAAGTTGCATCCTCAAACCATTTTAAGCATATGATGTGATAACTGATTTGACATATTTGTAAATATGCATAAAAGGCAGAATCAGTTATCACATCATAATATGTCAAACTCCAAAAATGCATTTGTTAAGTTATTTCTTCCCGGACAATAAATTGGGAAACATATCTCGCAGTCCTCTTAACTACTCCCTTAGCAAGTAGTGATCTAAAAGGTCTTATGGCCCAGTTCTTTTCGCTTAAGATTCTACAGAATCAAGATTATGGAAAATTCCCCTAGAATCTAGCGTTGAGTTCTTTTGAGATTCTAGTTTCAGATTCTGGAAAAAGTTGTGTGCTGAAATGTCTTTACTACCCTTTGATAGAAATTGTTCGATGATTTGTTCACACCTTTTTTGTTTCAAACAATATCTTGTCGTATATGAGTACGAAAGTGATGGTGTTAAGGTTTCGTTCGTAACAAAAGTGAGTGAACTAAAAATGGAACGAATAATCTCAAGGTACAAGACTAGCTACAATTGCCTCGCATGTTGCCTTCATGATACCTTCATCTTCTGATGATAGAGCAGTATCACCTGTAAACGGCAATGGAGGTTGCACATATGCATCAATGTCAAAATGCTCATCATGTAATTTGCTATCATGAATCCAATTGTGGAGACACATGCAAGCAGTGACAATCGTCTTTTGAGTCTCCGGTTTGTACCGAGGTATGCCTCCGAGAATTCGTCATTTCGATGTAACAATATCTTCATACAGTAGCAAACAATCTATCACCATCCATCCATCTAACAACATCAACAATCAATCCATCCATACATCTAACAAATTCACGCATCAATCCATCCATCTATTTAAAATAAATATATCCATCTATTCAATTTAGCATAAAAAAATAGGGAGTATTGTCTAGTGAGAGGTAGTAGGTGCGTGTAAAAATTGACACACCGTATTGAATGGAAAATAGCAAGACGTGTCGAAGTGAGGTATTGTAATGCTCCAACTACACTCCTATAATTTGTAGCTTCACCTGGTCCAAGTAACTCACTCTCTCTCATTGACAACTTTTCACTTGTGGAGCGAGGTGTACCTACAAGTTTGCAATCTGTCGAGCCAGCACACCGAAGCACATCTAGAGCATATTTTCTCTTGTGTCAGTAAAATTCCTTTATCTAGCCTTTTTACTTCAATGCTCATCAAATAATGAAGTTCTCCATGATCCTTAAGGAAAACTCTTCCTTCAAATTACGAAGAAGGGCCATGGCGACATCTGAAGAGGAGTTGACAACAATTATGTCATCCACATATACTAACACAAAGATGTATATTTTCCCTTTATTGAATAAGAAAAGTGATGTGTCAACTTTGGATGGCTGGAACCGAGTTCTTGAACCTTTGTGCGCTTAGAGCATCTCCAGCCGTTCGGCCCCCCAGGGCGCCTAAAAAGAGCGGCCTGGGGGCGAACCGGCGCTAGCTCGGCCCCTGGGGGCGACCTAGCTCCCAGTCACGCCCCCAAGCGCCGACCCCAGGATGCGGGAAATTTGAACTAGGTCGTTCCCGCTCACAAAAGATGCCACACATCCGGCGATCGGAGGTAGTCTGGCGTTACAAAAACAGAGTGCCGCAAGTTCGCGTTCGCAACGAATCACTCGGGGGGGGGGGGGTCGGCTCCAGGCGTTGGCGGAGTCGGCGTGCGCGGGCTCGGCGGTGTCGGAGCTGCTTCGGCGGTGCTGGGCTGTGTCGGCGCGGCTTCAGTACTGCTGGGCGGCGACGTGGAGGCGTCCTCATTCGGACTTGGCATCGATGTGGCCCTGGGCGCGAGAGTTGGCGTCGTCGGCGTCGTCGGCGTTGTCTGCAGCTGGTTCAGGATGAGGCCTCGCTCCGCGATGTACCACGCCCTGAGCTGCTCATCGTTGCTCTGGAGCATGTCCGCACCGCCCATCAGAAAGGCCATGTCGGTGTTCCTCTTCTTCGCGGCGACGTTCGTCCGGAGCAGGTCGAGCTTGATGGCGCTGTTCTTCATCAACGACGACCACCGCCCCGCGGTTTTCTCTTCACGCAGGACGGCCCGGGCCAGCGCATCGGCAAGGCAATGCTCGATGGACTCTTGCACTCGTGCGGTAGCCGCGTCGGCTTGTTTCCCCTTCTTGGCCACTTTGTGGCCGTCCGACCGCCCCTCTGACGCGCCCGGAGTCGTCGCGTCCGGCTTGTATGTCTCCTTGGCCTTGTCGAGGGTGCGCCGGACTTCCGCCCACTTCTCGCACTTATCAATGTGCTTGTAGACGTGGAGGTACTTGACGTCGGCGTCGAGGTTGTCCCGCCGATACATGGCGAACATGCGCATCAACTGCGCGGAGGAACAAACAGTTGGCGGGCGTAGACGACGGAGAGTGGCGGGCGAACGGCGTGGCATACCTGATCCTCAACGCTGGCACCGCTCTCCGGGCGAGCCGTGACCTCCTCGACGATACCATGCCATTTGTTGCACGCCCCCTGGATACGCCCCCAATGGTTCGTCATCGCCTTGGAGCCGCGCTGCATGTAGACGCCTTTGAAGTAGGGGTCGACGAGCTTCCGCTCGTCGAACTCGGCCTTGATGCGGTCCCAGTACGTCTCGAAGCTCTGGTTCGTGCCGGTGGTCGGGTCGAGGCAAACAACTTTCCATGCTTCGGCGAGGCATTCCTCCTCCTTGGATGTCCACTTGATGCGCGGTTCGCCTGGCATGGCCGCCCGCTTCTTCTTCTTGCGCCCCTTCGTCGGACCAGGCGCCGACTCCTCTTCCTCCTCCTCCTCCTCGTCCTCCTCCTCGGGGTCCTGCGCATCCTGCACGTCCTTGCCGTAGACGTAGCCGAGCTCGGCCTCCATGCCGCCGCTGAGATCCACCACCTCGTCCTGGGTGGTGAACCCTTGAGACACGGCGGCCGCGGTTGAACCTGTCGCGATGATGTCGTCCATGTCAGCTCCTGTGTCGTCGGTGTCGCCGAGGTGCGAGAAGGGCAACGGTCCACGGCGGAGATGTGGCGTCGGTGTCGCCAAGGCTTCATCGACCATCTCCTCCTGCGGTGATCGTCTTCTGCGACAACGTCAACGCCGTCTACATGTCCACGAACCCAGTACAACATCAGCGTACCAAACACATCGAGATCGATCACCACTTCGTTCGCGATCGTGTTGCCATGGTCAGGTTCGTGTGCTTCATGTTCCCTCGTCACGCCAGTACGCCGACATCTTGACGAAGGGACTCCCGTCGCCGTTGTTTCTGGATTTTCGGTCCAGTCTCAACGTCCGCTCTCCTCCCATTGTGACTGCGGGGGAGTGTTAGACTAATATGTCACGTATCGTGACATATCTCCTAATCCCATAAATCGAGGAGTATCGATATTATTGTGATCTCCCATTTATGATTAGGATTGTAATTGTGTCTATATATTGACCTGCAATGGAAAAGCCCAAGTGTGGCAAAGATTCCTAAATCTTTCAATCATGAATCCAATTGTGGAGACACATGCAAGCAGTGACAATCGTCTTTTGAGTCTCCGGTTTGTACCGAGGTATGCCTCCGAGAATTCGCCATTTCGATGTAACAATATCTTCATACAGTAGCAAACAATCTATCACCATCCATCCATCTAACAACATCAACAATCAATCCATCCATACATCTAACAAATTCACGCATCAATCCATCCATCTATTTAAAATAAATATATCCATCTATTCAATTTAGCATATAAAAAATAGGGAGTATTGTCTAGTGAGAGGTAGTAGGTGCGTGTAAAAATTGACACACCGTATTGAATGGAAAATAGCAAGACGTGTCGAAGTGAGGTATTGTAATGCTCCAACTACACTCCTATAATTTGTAGCTTCACCTGGTCCAAGTAACTCACTCTCTCTCATTGACAACTTTTCACTTGTGGAGCGAGGTGTACCTACAAGTTTGCAATCTGTCGAGCCAGCACACCGAAGCACATCTAGAGCATATTTTCTCTTGTGTCAGTAAAATTCCTTTATCTAGCCTTTTTACTTCAATGCTCATCAAATAATGAAGTTCTCCATGATCCTTAAGGAAAACTCTTCCTTCAAATTACGAAGAAGGGCCATGGCGACATCTGAAGAGGAGTTGACAACAATTATGTCATCCACATATACTAACACAAAGATGTATATTTTCCCTTTATTGAATAAGAAAAGTGATGTGTCAACTTTGGATGGCTGGAACCGAGTTCTTGAACCTTTGTGCGCTTAGAGCATCTCCAGCCGTTCGGCCCCCCAGGGCGCCTAAAAAGAGCGGCATGGGGCGAACCGGCGCTAGCTCGGCCCCTGGGGGCGACCTAGCTCCCAGTCACGCCCCAAGCGCCGACCCCAGGATGCGGGAAATTTGAACTAGGTCGTTCCCGCTCACAAAAGACGCCACACATCTGGCGATCGGAGGTAGTCTGGCGTTACAAAAACAGAGTGCCGCAAGTTCGCGTTCGCAACGAATCACTCGGGGGGG
>LR738709.1:725547821-725560042 GCA_902687465.1 Secale cereale | reverse complement strand
GGGGGGGGGGGGGGGGGGTCGGCTCCAGGCGTTGGCGGAGTCGGCGTGCGCGGGCTCGGCGGTGTCGGAGCTGCTTCGGCGGTGCTGGGCTGTGTCGGCGCGGCTTCAGTACTGCTGGGCGGCGACGTGGAGGCGTCCTCATTCGGACTTGGCGTCGGTGTGGCCCTGGGCGCGAGAGTTGGCGTCGTCGGCGTCGTCGGCGTCGTCGGCGTTGTCTGCAGCTGGTTCAGGATGAGGCCTCGCTCCGCCATGTAGCACGCCCTGAGCTGCTCGTCGTTGCTCTGGAGCATGTGCGCACCGCCCATCAGAAAGGCCATGTCGGTGTTCCTCTTCTTCGCGGCGACGTTCGTCCGGAGCAGGTCGAGCTTGATGGCGCTGTTCTTCATCAACGACGACCACCGCCCCGCGGTTCTCTCTTCACGCAGGACGGCCCGGGCCAGCGCATCGGCAAGGCAATGCTCGATGGACTCTTGCACTCGCGCGGTAGCCACGTCGGCTTGTTTCCCCTTCTTGGCCACTTTGTGACCGTCCGACCGCCCCTCTGACGCGCCCGGAGTCGTCGCGTCCGGCTTGTATGTCTCCTTGGCCTTGTCGAGGGTGCGCCGGACTTCCGCCCACTTCTCGCACTTATCAATGTGCTTGTAGACGTGGAGGTACTTGACGTCGGCGTCGAGGTTGTCCCGCCGATACATGGCGAACATGCGCATCAACTGCGCGGAGGAACAAACAGTTGGCGGGCGTAGACGACGGAGAGAGGCGAGCGAACGGCGTGGCATACCTGATCCTCAACGCTGGCACCGCTCTCCGGGCGAGCCGTGACCTCCTCGACGATACCATGCCATTTGTTGCACGCCCCCTGGATACACCCCCAATGGTTCGTCATCGTCTTGGAGCCACGCTGCATGTAGACGCCTTTGAAGTAGGGGTCGACGAGCTTCCGCTCGTCGAACTCGGCCTTGATGCGGTCCCAGTACGTCTCGAAGCTCTGGTTCGTGCCGGTGGTCGGGTCGAGGCAGACAACTTTCCATGCTTCGGCGAGGCATTCCTCCTCCTTGGATGTCCACTTGATGCGCGGTTCGCCTGGCATGGCCGCCCGCTTCTTCTTCTTGCGCCCCTTCGTCGGACCAGGCGCCGACTCCTCCTCCTCCTCCTCCTCCTCCTCGTCCTCCTTCTCGGGGTCCTGCGCATCCTGCACGTCCTTGCCGTAGACGTAGCCGAGCTCGGCCTCCATGCCGCCGCTGAGATCCACCACCTCGTCCTGGGTGGTGAACCCGGGAGACGCGGCGGCCGCGGTCGAACCTGTCGCGATGACGTCGTCCATGTCAGCTCCTGTGTCGTCGGTGTCGCCGAGGTGCGAGAAGGGCAACGGTGCACGGCGGAGATGTGGCGTCGGTGTCGCCAAGGCTTCATCGACCATCTCCTCCTGCGGTGATCGTCTTCTGCGACAACGTCAACGCCGTCTACATGTCCACGAACCCAGTACAACATCAGCGTACCAAACACATCGATATCGATCTCCACTTCGTTCGCGATCGTGTTGCCATGGTCAGGTTCGTGTGCTTCATGTTCCCTCGTCACGCTAGTACGCCGACATCTTGACGAAGGGACTCCCGTCGCCGTTGTTTCTGGATTTTCGGTCCAGTCTCAACGTCCGCTCTCCTCCCATTGTGACTGCGGGGGAGTGTTAGACTAATATGTCACGTGTCGTGACATATCTCCTAATCCCATAAATCGAGGAGTATCGATATTATTGTGATCTCCCATTTATGATTAGGATTGTAATTGTGTCTATATATTGACCTGCAATGGAAAAGCCCAAGTGTGGCAAGTATTCCTAAATCTTTCAATCATGAATCCAATTGTGGAGACACATGCAAGCAGTGACAATCGTCTTTTGAGTCTCCGGTTTGTACCGAGGTATGCCTCCGAGAATTCGCCATTTCGATGTAACAATATCTTCATACAGTAGCAAACAATCTATCACCATCCATCCATCTAACAACATCAACAATCAATCCATCCATACATCTAACAAATTCACGCATCAATCCATCCATCTATTTAAAATAAATATATCCATCTATTCAATTTAGCATAAAAAAAATAGGGAGTATTGTCTAGTGAGAGGTAGTAGGTGCGTGTAAAAATTGACACACCGTATTGAATGGAAAATAGCAAGACGTGTCGAAGTGAGGTATTGTAATGCTCCAACTACACTCCTATAATTTGTAGCTTCACCTGGTCCAAGTAACTCACTCTCTCTCATTGACAACTTTTCACTTGTGGAGCGAGGTGTACCTACAAGTCTGCAATCTGTCAAGCCAGCACATCTAGAGCATATTTTCTCTTGTGTTAGTAAAATTCCTTTATCTAGCTTTTTTACTTCAATGCTCATCAAATAATGAAGTTCTCCATGATCCTTAAGGAAAACTCTTCCTTCAAATTACGAAGAAGGGCCATGGCGACATTTGAAGAGGAGTTGACAACGATTATGTCATCCACATATACTAACACAAAGATGTATATTTTCCCTTTATTGAATAAGAAAAGTGATGTGTCAACTTTCGATGGCTGGAACCCGAGTTCTTGAACCTTTGTGCGCTTATCCTGTAATACTATGCCCTGGGAGCTTGTTTTAAACCATATAAGGCCTTGTCCAGTTTACACACAAACTATGGAGAAGTCTTGTCCTCACTCATACACACGGAGGCGCAGCTGCAGGCGATCATGGAGGATAACATAGCTAGTTGTGCCTCCTACGTGCCGCCGACGAACCATCAACCGGCCCGGTGGGACGACGACAGCCAAGGCGTCACCATTTCCCTCGTGGACCTCATATCCACCGGCGATGAACAAGGCCCAGACTCCGAGGATGAGAAGGCCACGGGAGGAGGCGGTGCCTTGTGTCCCATGTGGGCTGGCCGGTCTCCCGTGTTCTACTCTTTTCGCCAGAGACCGCACGTTCACTTCATCGGTCTTATCACCGGTGCTCATAGAGACGACGGAAGGAGGACGGCATAGGCTTGAATGCCGGGTGCCGTCGTCATAGGATACGTCTAGGGGCGGGTCTTTCTTCTTCTAAATGTTTGAAATGTAGTTAAATATGCCGTGTTTGTATGAAATACGTCATGTTTGTATGAAATCTAGCCGAGTTTGCAAGAATTTCATCCGATTTGTTGAAAAATAGTTTGAAAAGTATGCGGCTAGCGTTGGATATTGACCTCCTGCATCCATGTATGCGGACGGATGCGGGAGATATTTTGCGGATTGCAGTTGGAGATGCCCTTACTAAGTTTATCAAAGTGCCCGTGCATTTGCAATGGGAAATGTAATTGGCAAGTGCATCGAAACATCGATCAAAATGGCAGAAGCGCACCAAATTAAAGGGACCAAAAAGGCGACCATGTTTCTGCTCTCTTGACAAATTTGCAGTCCAGGTGTTCAGTACTACTGCTATATTCTAAAAAAAGTTGCAGTTAAACAGCTCATGTTTCTCTCGGCCAGAGAGTGAGAGCGGGAGCTGTAACCACGTCTCTGAACATAAAAGAAGTTGAAACAGAGAATGCATACGTACACCTGGCCTAATGTGTAACAGAGGCTTGGAGCTCAGAAGGTTCAGACTTCAAAGGAGGGAACATTGGCACAGTGCTGTGGAAGGAGCAGGCAAGATCAGACGGGTTAAAAGAAGAAGAGGCTACAACGAAGATGAAGCGCCCGGGCGGCCGGCGGCACCTTGGTCCAGTCCCTGAGCAGGAGCAGGACGTGGTTGTAGGCGTCAGCGAGCCACTTGACACACCAGAGCTCATGTGGACGCACGAGAACGCAGGAAAATCAAGTAGTGGAGTGCTTCTATTTAAATATAGGGGCTTGCTTCGGTAGACCCCTCCCCCCCAACAAAACGTATAAGGGCAGAACGGTCATACGGAAGAAACGTATACCCACCTCGTATTATACAGTTACACTCCCATGCCCGCATACGTATAGCACGAAAAAAAAAGGGCAGTTGCACAATCTACGCCCGCCCCATCTACTCGCCAGCCCCATCTGTTCGCTCGCCCGCCCGCCGTTCCAAGTGACAGATCGCCGCCGCCGCGGATCGCCGCCGTCCTCCCCCCGTCTGTACGGCGGCGGATCGCCGCCGTACTTACCCGGTCCGCCGCCGCCCTCGCCGTCCCAACGTCCTGGCCGCCGTCTGAACGTCAACGCCCGCCCGCTGTGCAAAGTGGCCGATCGCCGCCGTCCTTCCCCCGTCCGCCGCCGCTGATAACCCGTCGACGCCGCCCTCGCCGGTTGCTCGTCGTGCACGTCGCCACCTGAAGTCCGTCGTCGAACGCCGGCGACGTCTACAACGCGGGCCAAGGTTTGTCATCTAAACCCTAGCGGGCATGAGGCGGGCATGATGCGTAGAAGTTAGGTCTAGTTTAGGGTTCATCAAAACCTCCCGCCGCAGCGCCTCATGTACGTACTAGACCTAACACACGATATTCTGCAGTTCTGTGAGGTAGGCGTGTTGACATGGATGAAGAATCCGCATGTGGGAGGGAGAAGAATGATACTGATAAGGTGACTAAAACTGATAACGATAATTTGAACGAAGATGATGACAGCAGCGACAATGATTCCGTCTCGTCATATGATATCTTACCTCCGGAGGATTTTGATAATAATGAACATGGCGCAAATAGTGAAAACGTAAGTGGCATAACCGTTGATTTTATTTTTGATTTTGCAAAGTATGGCATGGCTAACTATTTTTTTTGTGTACAAATTTCCAGGAAGATGTGGATGTAGACAATGTGCAAAATAGTTTTCAGGAATCATTCGCAGATAACTTGAGCCAGGTTAGTTCATAGTTGATGTATATCGATCAACAGCATTAATTAAATGGTATTAATTGACTTATATATTTTCAACTGAATTTTGTAGGGGGAGTCATATGATCCTAGTGATGATCAGGATGAGGGAGGGATCGATATTCAGGAGGCTCGAAGGCAGCAGAAGATGGTGGAGACACATTGGAAGGTCATGGCTATGACCTTCCGATCGCAAGGGGATGCATACATATTCTACAACAATCACGCTAAAGAGCACGGGTTCAGCATCAGGAAACAGAAGGTCAAACGAGGTGCTTCAGGAATGATTCGGTACCGGCGGTTTCTTTGCTCCAGGGCAGGGAGAAGGCAGAGCAAGTTCATAACCATGGAGGGCCGCAAGCGGAGGCTTAGACCGGAGACTCGTTGCGACTGTGGTGCACATATGGTGGTGAAGCTGGACAGAGAGCGTGGCGTTTGGTTCGTCGCGTCATTCGTTGATGATCACAACCACATGATGGCTCCGTCCGATGAGGTTTGTTTTTTGTGGTCACACCGACGGATTGGATATGGCACGAGGGCCGAGATATTGGTGATGGAAGCGGCCGGGATAAGAAAGCATATAATAATGGACAATTTCATCAGCAGATATGGTTCGTACGATAAGTGTGGGCTTATCAGAAGGGACATTTACAATTTATGTTGCAGAGAGAAGATGAAGCTTATGGCACAGGGTGATGCTGAGACAGCAGTTGGCATAATGAGGAGCAGAAAGGAGAAGGACCCTGAGTTTTTTTTTGAGTATGTGCTTGACAAGGAAGGGCGACTGAAGAGTATGTTCTGGTGCGATGCACAGTCGCGGAGGGACTATCAGGACTACGGAGATGTGGTAGTGTTTGATAGCACTTATAAAATGAACAGATATGGCATGCCGTTCGTCCCCTTTGTTGGAGTTAACAACCACCGTTGCACCACAGTGTTTGGTTGTGCTATCATTGCTGATGAGACCGAAGAGACATACGTTTGGCTGCTGCAGACTTTTCTGAAAGCAAACTGTCAGATGAAGCCAAAGTCCATAATCACAGACGGTGACGCGGCAATGATCCGGGCTATTCGGTCTGTTCTTTCAGATGTCATACATCGTCTTTGCTCCTGGCATATTGAAAAAAATATGCAGCGGCACCTGCACTACAAGTCACTGGATGAGTTTAGATCGCTCTTGTACTATGCCACCTCTCAGGCGAACTTTGAGCAGAGATGGACCGCTTTCTATGTTAAGTGGAAGACGGAAAAAACAGAAGAGTGGCTTAACAGGATGTACAGAAAGAGAACACTTTGGGCAGCTTCATATCTTTCAGATGGTTTTTTCCTTGGTATGCGAAGTAACCAGAGAAGCGAAAGCCTCAACTCCTGCCTTCACCTTCACCTGGACTACGGTATGGCAATAGTTGATTTGGTAGTGCATTATGAGAACTGTATAGTTCGCCTCCGTGAGAACGAGGCGTACGATGACCACGAGGCACGTCAGAAATTACCGCCATCGGTTACTGAATATAAGGCCCTCGAGGAGCATGCAGCCAAAGTATTCACACCTGCTAATTTCTACATACTGCAAGATGATTTGCATAAGATGGGTCAGCTGGAGATATTTGAGACGCTCGTGGGAATTGAGCGTCAGACATTCATGGTGACATGGAAGGACAACCACAAATTCAGGTACAATGTTGTTTATGAACCAGGTAACTTAGAACAAACTATAACATGCAGTTGTCTTAGGATGGTTCGTAAAGGGCTCCCATGCAAACACATTCTATTTGTTCTTCATCATCTGAACATAACTGAGATACCAAAATGTTGTGTCCTACATCGGCTGTCGAAAAATGCAAGAGATGGGTTGCTTGTGCAACGGAAGAGTGTTATGTTTGGATGGGGTTGGTCAGGACCATTGGAGAGAGAACGATATAGTGAAATAACCATAAAAACCGCGGAAGCTGCTCATGTTGCAGCAAATGATCCCTTCTTGTTTGATGAGTTGATGAAGGCTCTGAACTCCATAATTGCGCAGAAAAAGATTTCAGAGGAGGAACTTATAGGAAGTAGGAGGTACGCTAAGCTTAAGAAGGTGGCAAATCAGGCGCACCAAGTTCAACCTGGTATTGGTGATCCTGAAAAAGTTTCGACGAAGGGTGCACCTAAGAAGGGGCGGTCAAAGGGGGGCCCCGATATTACGAAGAATGGTAGGCCAAAAGATTTTACAGAGAAGAAAAGTGGTCCTTTATGTAGTCTGTGTGGTCTCCCAGGTCATAACAAGGCTACATGTAAGAAGAATGAGAAGTGAGTTGCAACTTTCTTATTTTGGTTATCTTGCCAATTTGATTGCACCGAATATATCTTCTCACTCATATTGTTCATATTTTGTTCAGGAATTGGGCGTAGAGAAGAAGCTTGTAAGTGAAAGAAAGATTCTCAAGATCATGGAGAACAAACGAGTCTGAGGATGGGGTGTTGGCTATTATCTGCTTTAAATAAACGTGCCGTTGTCGGCACTAGATACTATTTTCTTCTCAGTAAGACATCTTTTTATTGTAAAATGCGGCATGGTTTAGCATGTTCCGCAACTAAATTAACATGTCGTGATCGGTATTTGCTATATTATTTATCTGGGTGTCACTATTCTATGCATCATTGGCAGTTATTTTTAATATGGTTTTGCTATGTGCTGTAATCTGGACGACGGCTTTGTTTAAGTGAAAAACAAAGCTTATGTATATTTAAAAATAAAACTTACAAAAAAAATATGCCCGACCACCGCAACGGGGCCCACAGAGGCGTCCAGATCACACTCAAATCAAGCCCGAAGACGACTCGGGCGGCTGATACAGCCGCTAATGGGCCCGAAACGGGGTCCAACGGGGCTGCGGGCGGTATAGGAGAGGAGCTCGATGGAGGGGGCGGAGGCTGCTATTTAAGCCGGTCGTCGCGTCCCCCGGCTTCCGAGGTGGGACTAAATTCCCTCGATGCGTCGCGCCCCGTGCTGCAAGCGGTCACCAGGCCACCCACTCCCCCGGCCAGCATAGTTCGGCCCACGTCCTCCCCCGGCCCAGCTTCTCCGGGCCACGCCCCCGACCGCGAAAGATAAAGAAATGAAAAATTTACTGTTAAAGGAAAAAAAGAAATAAATAAAAATAAAAGAAATAAGAAAAGAAATAAAAAAATAAACATAAAAAATAAAAGATTAAAATAATAAAAAAATTAATAATTTAAAATTAATAAATAAAAAAAGACAGCTAATAATGAGATTTAATATACATGATTTGACTACACCCTAATTGTCACAATAATAACAATTGCGGTTTAGTCAAATCATGTATTTTAAACAATATTACTAACTGTTTTCTTATATGTGTACGCAGTCGTATATAAACAGGTCTCGACGACCTTCGGCGGGCGAGGTGGGACTAAACTTGTAGCCGGCTGCTTCCGTTGGGCGACGGTAGCGGGCGGGGGCGTGGGCCGGGGAAGGCGACGTGGGCCGAACTGGGCTGGCCGGGGGAGGGGCCGGCCTGTGACCGTGTGCAGCGCGGGGCGCGACGCGACTAGGTAAATTTAGTCCCACCTCGGAAGCCGGGGGACGCGACGAGCGGCTTAAATAGTTGCCTCCGCCCCCTCCATCGAGCTCCTCTCCTATACCGCCCGCAGCCCCGTTGGACCCCGTTTCGGGCCCATTAGCGGCTGTATCAGCCGCCCGAGTCGCCTTCGGGCTTGATTTGAGTGTATCTGGACGCCTCTGTGGGCCCCGTTGCGGTGGTCGGGCATATTTTTTTTGTAAGTTTTATTTTTAAATATACGTAAGCTTTGTTTTTCACTTAAACAAAGCCGTCGTCCAGATTACAGCACATAGCAAAACCATATTAAAAATAACTGCCAATGATGCATACAATAGTGACACCCAGATAAATAATATAGCAAATACCGATCACGACATGTTAATTTAGTTGCGGAACATGCTAAACCATGCCGCATTTTACAATAAAAAGATGTCTTACTGAGAAGAAAATAGTATCTAGTTCCGACAACGGCACATTTATTTAAAGCAGATAATAGCCTCAGACTCGTTTGTTCTCGATGATCTTCATAATCTTCTCTTTCACTACTTCCATGGTGTTGCATTCCGAGAAAAGTATTTCAGCTAGAATGCGTCCCCTTGAAGAATTAATAACTTCTTGGTCAAACTCACATATCCAATCATCTCCGTCCCAGTTTTCAATGCACTTGATCACGAAAAGACCACAAGAGACACTGCAAGACACCACGAGTTGTGTTATTCATGGATCAAACAAGTACATCTGTATACCTCATTGCAAACGTACCTGTCAGTTTGTAACGGCATAGGGTATTCCTTTATTGGCCAGGAAGATACGTCAGGATGTTCCGTTGCAATAATGGAGTTCACCTCCGTCGTACCTTTAGCTATCTCAGCTCTCTGAAAATAAAATTTGAAAATCATATTAAGTACGTGTCGCATAACTATATTTTGGTTTACGTGAAGTTGTAAGCTTACCAGCTTAACAATTTTTGTAAGAACTGTCTCGCTGCAGTCACCAAGAGAGTCTAAGACTTGAAACTCTTTTTTCTCGTTGTGCATAAGAACTGTTATCCAATGATTTTCTTGCACATGAAAAGGAAAGTATGCCTACAACAAAGTATTTTTATGTTGGTGTACCCACGGATAATTATGTAGTAGAAAAGAATATAGTAAAGTTAAGTACCTTATCTTTAACGAAATACTCTTCAGTAACTCTAGACACCATTTTACTTTGATTTGTGAAATGTTCCATAAAATGCTTCTTAAAGTTTTTAACCTTCCCATCACCACGAAGGATAAGCCAGTATGACATCCAAGATGATACTATGTGACGGTCAGCACGAGGATGATGGGTCTGCATATGGTTGCAATAACTATTGATGACCTGAAAATAACATAACAACAATACGCCTATTAGGTAATTCATACAAATGACATGTACAACTTCATAAATTAATGTCAATACTTACGGCGCCCTGTAACCACTGTTTTGAAATAATGGCTTCAAGCATATTAGATGTACATGTCTCCCCACCAATGCCCGCCATGTGCACAACAGTTTTCCTACAAAGCTTCTCCGAGGATGCTAGTTTCTGGACATAAATCTTAGCAGCCTCTATGTGTTCCTCATCAATGTAATCGGTACTAACCAGTACAGCTCTCACACCAAACAAATCTAAAATAGTAAACAACAATGAGTTCATAAAGTGTGCATGCAAGGACAGAAATATCTTCGAACAATAAATTACCTTGCACTTACTTTTCCTTCGACGTTTGCGTCCACCGTTTTGCTGGTACGGTGAACGATAGTATTTTGACTGTTTCCTCTTCCGTTTCCCATCATTATCCTTAGTGCCTTTTACTTGAGCTTTTTTAATAAAGGTCTTCAAACTCTCCATACTAATCTCCTCAGATTTATCCGCGCTAGACCCGTCTGACACTGTATTGATATTCTTGGGGGTTGCGGTAAGAGCTGGAAACTCATCTGTGTCTACCGTTGCTAGAGATGGGTCGGTTGAATTACCATTCTCCTCGATCACGAAGGGGTCGCCTTCATCTCCTGTACCGGGTGTGTTGAGATGCACACCTTTATCACTCCTCAACTTCTTCTCTTTTCCAGTGGTGAAGGATGTCTCCAACCCGTTGTACATATCTTCTTTTGCAGGAGTTGATTTGACATCTGTCCAGTATTTTGATGGACCATACTTGTCCACCCACTCTTCAGTATTCTCCACAACCTCAACCTCTTCACGAAACCCCATGTTTGACTTGGAGACAAGACCTTTCTTCAACAGCTTCTGCAGTATTATCTGCAATGACACGTCGATAACATTAACTACATGCGAACATTATGAATATGTAGACTCATGTAAATTAAAATACACTTCACTCGTTACCTCAACACATTTTCCAGGGAGAAGACTAATTTCTTTTTGCATATCTTTCGTGCATTTCATTAATTGATCTAATGTGGCGTCCCTGCTCGACGAAGCCTCATCTCTATTATCTTTTCTTCGTAAGACACGACATGTTCGCTCTTCCGGCTCCAATTCTTCCTCCGCAATTTTTCCTTGTTGAGCGATTAATTTCTGTCTGTACTTCTCACTTATCAAGTCATCAATCTGTCACAGAGCAAAGCAAATTAATTCCCTCTACATTTATATAGTCACATAAATGCATGCAGTACGAACTAGTAATACATACCATCCCATTACCATGACCGTATGACGTGTCGTACGCGTCACGCTTCTTAGCCTCATCCTCTGTCCAATTAAGCATCAACGGATATTCATGAGCTAGTGGATCAAATGTCTCTAAGTCCAGTGGCTGCACTTTCTCCCAAAACAAGTACTGCACAAACATGAAGTACATTAGCAAACGTTTTCTTAGAAAATATAACTCACATTAAACAATTATATAATGTAAGATTTACCTGTAGGAGGGCAAGGTTTCCGACCGGCCAAGTAAATTTTGTAGTATCTGACTGGGTCTTTGTGATGCCTTCAATGCAAACGCGTAAAGTGAACGCGTTCCAATTAAATGCTTTGATTGCCTCCACATCCTCCACTAACTTGTAAAAAGCATTAGGAACTTCTTTCGTGGAGTGCGGTGCAAGAACAGTGCCTAAAAGAACCAGAACAATTCTACGGAGGAAATCATCATCGTATGTGCCACTGGCAACGATGTGCTCAATCAGCTGGTCTATCATCATTTGACCCGTATTGGAATCTACAAAACGACTTGGCACTTTCACCTTCAACTTTAACCCCCCTTTGCCTGTCGCTTTCATGGCATCTTTGCCCTTGTTCTGAAGCCCAAAAATGTCAAACACATCTTCAGTGCGCAATGATATCGCACCGTTTTTTGATGGCATAATGAATTTTTTTCTTTCCAAATCATATGATTTAATTATGAATTTCAGCAAACACTTTCGCATGAGAACACTGGGAATCAACAACAATTTTTCTAATGCAGTGCTTGCAAAACGCTTTTTCTGCCTAAAGTTAAGTCTGCTGACCAACAAACACCACTTCTCAACAGAACAAAATATGTCTGCGTACTCGTCCATCACTACAAATATGATCAGCAAAAATATTAGCTCGTACTACATCTCTATGAAACATGATGATTGAACATTAATTATGGTAAAAAAATTACCTCGGCGGATGGGGGGTGTGGCGAAGTCGAGGTGGGGAGCAGCGTCGGGTCGCGTCGAGGGCGGCGGTCACAGGTGGCGTCGAGGGCGGCGGTCACAGGTGGCGTCGAGGGCGGCGGGCACAGGTGGCGTCGAGGGCGGCGTGCACAGGTGGCGTCGAGGGCGGCGG
>LR738709.1:725433355-725545456 GCA_902687465.1 Secale cereale | reverse complement strand
AGCCGGCGCGGGCGCCGCTGCCTGGGGCGCTGGGCCTCCGGCGGGTCGGCGGCGATGGTTCGCGGGCTCGGGGGGAGGGGCTCGGAGACGTCCGCTGGCGCCCGTCAGGTCCGGGGTCACGCCGGCCCGCGCGAGCCGGAAGGCCGCCATGACCTCCCAGAAATCCTTACCTTTCCAAAAATTGCGGCGGCCGACGATGTTGTGCCGGCCGCCGCTGTGCCTCCGCAACTCCTCCTCCGTCGCGCCGGGCCCCGGCGTCGCATACCCGTCCTTGTCGATCCTCCAGTTCCGTGGAAGACGACAAGCCGGCGGGATAGGGAGGCAGTAGCGGTGGAGCTCCTCCGCCTCCGCCATGCCGAGGCTCATCGGCCAGGAGCCGGGGTTGTCGTCGTCGTCGTTGCCGCCGGCGGTGCTGCTGCTTCCGCGGTGGAACGCCATCGCCGCTGGGGAGGGGGCGGTGGCTACGAGGGTCGCCGGCGGTCTGGGATGCGGTGGGCGGCGGGAGGGTTGGGGCTGGGATGGGCGTCGGGGGTTGAGCGTCGGGGGTTTTTATATAGCGACGGGGCTAGGAGGCGGGCAGGCGGGACGCCGCCGTGGGCATCCGCGCCGGTTAATGGCGGGCAGGCGGGGAGTCGGCGTGGGCATCCGCGTCGGTTTAATGACGGGAAGGCCGGCAGGCGGCGGCGTGGACATCCGCGTCGGTTAATGACGGGAAGGCGGGCAGGCGGCGACGTGGGCATCCGCGCCGTTTGACCGGGCGGCCGGCGTGGGCATCCGCGCCGATTTGACCCGGCGACCGGCGAGGGCATCCGCGCCAGCGGCGGCAGGCGGTTGCGTCCGGCAGGAGGCAAGACGACAACGGTGGCGGGGCAGCCGAGGAGGCGGCGGCAGGCGGTTGCGTCCGGCAGGCGATCAGGCGGCAGCGGCAGGCGATCAGGCGGCTGGCGCGATTGGTGGGACGTGCGGGCGGGTGGGAGCGACAGATCGGGGGCACGTCTGCATGCGCGGCACGTCATTAGGAGCGTGCGGGCGGGAGGCCAGAAAAGATTTTTTTTTCGTCGCGGGCGGCATCGAGCGGGTGGGGCATGTATACGTATACGTACACGTTTTTTTTAACCGGCGGACGGGCGGGAGCCCTCTTTTTCAAATAATGCCCATCATGCCCTTTGTTATGAACAGGTATTAGGCAATCTCGGCCGTCCTTGTGTTTGGGGGGTCTACCGAAGCAGAAGTGTTAAATATAATAGATTACTCTATATCAATAATAGAAGTACTTCCCTTATTTTTTTACTATAAAGTAGGCTGTCTGAGTTGGTTTGAGCGTTGGTGCTCCTTTCTGGCAACCATAGTTCGAGTCTTTGTTTGCTTGCAATTTCTCATTTTATGAAAAAAAACGGTCGTGATGAGCGTCAGGTGGCAGACCTTACGAACAGGGAAATGTCCCAAGATTCATGGTGGAGAGTAGATTTTTTACCGGACAAGGGAGGAAAATGATTGGTTTTTCTTTATTTTTATAATTCCGTAAAACTGATTTATTTTAGGATTTAGAAGAACATTGGTATCTCCAGCCCACCAGGGTTGAAGTTCTGGTGCTCGCATTATTCCTGGATTTATTTCAGGATTTTCGGCGATGCGTTTTCAGTGGGAGGAGACGTTTACGTCGACGACGAGGCGCCTATGGTGACTTCATAAATCTCAAGATGATATGCCGGCTCAGTTTCTCGGAGGTGCTCATAGGGGTAAGGTGTACGTATGTGCGTTCATAGAGGTGATTGTATGCGCGTATATATGAGCGCTTACGTCTGTACTGTGTTAAAAAAATACGTAAAAGTGATTTACCAGGATATATTTTACCGGACCAGGGAGTACTAAAAAAGATTTCTTCTTGGTCGCAGTTAATCGTGGGCAATTACTATTAAATAAATAATTTCCTAAAAAATATTCTGATCTCCTTCCTTTCCTAAAAAAATCACAAGCAGGAAACTGTGTGGGCCTCACGACATTGACAGCGCATCTGACTGACACGGGCCAGGGAGTGAGAGTGAGGGCACCTAAAAAAAAATTAGTTGAGGCTCGGCCGAATTATCGGATCGCATCACAGCTGCCATATACTCCCTCCATTCCTAAATATTCTTTCTAGAGATTTCACTATGTGACTACATACGGAGCTAAATGAATGAATCTACACTCTAAACTATATCTACATGCATCCGTATGTTGTATTCCATTTGAAATGGCTAAAAGTCTTATATTTTGGAACAGTGGGAGTATAACTTGGTTGCCTGGCCTCCAACCCAACCCAACCTAGCTGCCCCGTATTCTTCTCCTTCTTCTTCTCCTTCTTCTTCTTCTTCTCTCAAACACAACTAAACAAGACAAGGCAAAAGGATAGATCCATGGATAGATGGAGGCCTCTCCTTGAGATCTTTCTTCATGATAAGGCAAGAACAGGATTCATGGCCATGGACACCACCATGGTAGGTCAAATCTTTCTCTCTCTTTTTTTGCGGGTGAAAAAAAAAAAGACTATTAGTACATAGTTTGTATGAAATCCATTGGTACGGACCCATGGATTTTGCAGATTGGGCGATCTCGTCCTTGGATCTACAATTTTTGGAGCAAAGTTCCAGCGACCTCGTCCTTGTATCTGCAAATTTTTGGAGCAAAAGTCCATGGTGCTACTCACCACTGCCTGTCGATGGCTGCCACCCAATTGTCCTATATCGTGCGGGGTAAGATCATTGCTAGTAGATGTGTTACTTGAGATTTGTTTGTGTAATTTCATATTGTTGCAAATTTATTTCTTCAATGGCCCGACTGACCTATTTCTTGAATTTTTTTCTGCAGTGGCAGACGAACTCTGATTTCTGGATCCAGGAAGAAACTGGCCATAGCTCACACCTCCGCCTCCCATGAGCTGATCCAAAGAAGCCCACCCACCAAGGCCCAACATAACCATCGCATGCCACGAGGTCGCCCACCCTCTAAGGCCCGACACAACCATCGCATGCCACATCGTCGCCCACCCACAAAGTTAAGGCCAGGCACAACCATCGCATGCCACGGTGTCGCCAACCCACCAAGGCCAGACACAACTATGGCATCCCACAGCAATACAACATCACCCACCCTCGACCCATTTCGCCACTACCCATCGCGTCGCCCAGCCTCGACATATTTTGCCCCTTCCCCCGCCTCGACACCGCCCCCATCAACAATCCTAGCGCCGCCTCCGCCTCCGCCTCCGCCGCCGCGCCTCCAAACCCGGACTTTGATGGCCCGCAAGAGGTAACTGCATCCGATTTTCCGTCGTCCTTCTTCTCTGACCTCTCTTCTCCTCAATCCCCCTCACCACCCTTGTTTTTTTAGTGGAGGCAACAAAGACGAGGGAGACCAACCGGACTTCCACGGCGTCAATGAGGAGACATAGGAAATCGATGGTGGCTGCGATGAGGCTCGGCCTCGGCGGTGGCGCATTGCTCTGGCGAATGCCTATGGAAGAGGCGAGTCGGCGTCTTGCTTCAATTTACTTCCTATACCGATCTGCTCCGCACATATTTGTTCATCTTTATTACTTCTCATAAACAGTTGTGGAGGTGATTTTGATACTGACATGCGACATCTTATTAGAATAATGTAATTTGCACTGAACTTTCGTACTTATGAATAGCTTATTTTAATCATGGTGCACTTTTAGAGAATAGATTTACTTAATTTCGAATCATGTGGGATCCACCGAAGATACACCTCTGTACGCCCTTCGACGACGCTAGATGAATCGTTGGGACGGACACTAGGCGGGGAGTCATCGACACCTCGTCTCCTTGAACAGGACACATTGCTAATTCTCGAGCTTGCGTTGTATTTCCTCGAAGAGGAAAGGGAGATGCAGCACAGTAGCGTAAGTATTTCACTCAGTTTTTGAGAACCAAGGTATCAATTCAGTAGGAGACCACGCGCGAGTCCCTCGCACCTGCACAAACAAATAAGAACTTCATAGCCAACGCGATAAGGGGTTGTCAATCCCTTTACGGTCACTTACGAAAGTGAGATCTGATAGATAGGATAGTTTGATATTTTTGGTATTTTTTCATATACGAACAGAAAGTAAAAAAAGGAAAAAGTAAAGTAGGTGTAGATTGATATGTTGAGAATAGACCCGGGGGACCATAGTGTTCTCTAGTGGCTTATCTCATGATAGCGATATTCTACGGCGGGTAAACAAATTACTGTCAAACAATTAATACAAAAACGAATAATTATGAGACTATCTAGGCATGATCATTATATATAGGCATCACGTCCGAGACAAGTAGACCAAAACGATTTTGTATCTACTACTATTACTCCACACATCGACCGCTATCCAGCATGCATCTAGATTATTAAGTTCATAAGAACAGAGTAACGCCTTAAGCAAGATGACATGATGTAGAGGGATAAACTCAAATAACATGATATAAACCCCATCTTTTTATCCTCGATGGCAACAATACAATACGTGCCTTGCTGCCCCTACTGTCACTGGGAAAGGACACCGCAAGATTGAATCCAAAGCCAAGCACTTCTCCCATTGCAAGAACTATAGATCTAGTAGGCCAAACCAAACCAATAATTCGAAGAGACTTGCAAGGATATTATAATCATACATAAAAGAGTTCAGAAAAGAACCAAATATTTCTCACAGATAATATTGATCATAAACCCACAATTCATCGGATCTCGACAAACACACCGCAAAAAGAGATTACATCGAATAGATCTCCTCGAAGACCGAGGAGAACTTGGTATTGAGATCCAAAGAGAAAGAACAAGCCATCTAGGTACCAACTATGGACCCGAAGGTCTGTGGTAAACTACTCACAACTCATGATGAGGCGATGATGATGATGTAGAAGCACTCCGTGGTAGATCCCCCCTCCGGCGGGGCTCCGGAACAGGCCCCAAGATGGGATCTCACGGGAACAGAAGGTTGCGGCGGTGGAACTAGGGTTTTCTCTCCGTCTCTGATGTTTTCGGGGTACGTAGGTATATATAGGAGGAAGGAGGGCACCGGTGGCCAAACATGGGGCCCACGAGGCAGGGGGCACGCGCCCCCACCCTCGTGTACGCCACGTCAGCCCTATTCCGTGGTTCTCAAGTCTCCCGTGCAGATTTTGCTCCAAAAATATCTCTCCCGAAGGTTTCATTCCGTTTGGACTCTGTTTGATATTCCTTTTCTGTAAAACCCTGAAATAGGCAAAAAAACAGGAATCTGGACTGGGCCTTTGGGTTAATAGATTAGTCCCAAAAATAATATAAAAGCGTATAACAAAGCCCATTAAACATCCAAAACATCATAAATAATAGCATGGAACAATAAAAAATTATAGATACGTTGAAGATGTATCACACATCTACAAAGACACCTACAAACTAGGGACGAGCCCTCCTCGGTAAAGCCAGAGATCCACCGCATCTCCATGGCCTAAGGCCATAGGAGATGAGGTAGACCTACGACGACGCCGACATGAGTCGAGTAGATCTGATCGCCTGTTCCGCGAGAGTACATAGCGAAGGGGTACACATGACGGATCTATCTGTCACCACCCGCACGACAGATCTGTCTGCCACCACTGGAATCTGTCAGCCACCTCAACTCTCGCTGACAGATCCGTACCTACCATCCCCCACCGGCGGTGTCGGGCGGCTGGGACACCAAGGCGTAGCAGCACGAGTGGCACATCATGGCGTACCTCCTCCCACAGGTGCTCTGTCATGTCTCCACCTCCACGATGTGCTGCCTTGAGTGTGAGGCGGCAGCCACGACAGGCATGCAAGAGTTGTCCTTCAACTTGTGAACGTCAAGTTTGAGGTAGGGGCTGCCCTGCCCTGCCCACGGAGGGCGGGTCGGCGGTGCTCGTGCAATTGAGGAACACTGTGAGATTTTCCACACCCACCCTAAAATCATCTCCCATGATTTTTTAGACTTGCACAGATTGTTACAACCTTCAGTTCACGGGGATGGAGAGGGGGTTAGAGTCCACTGAAAAGATGCCTATTTCGAATTATTATTAAGCCTGCCTTGGGTTCCCATGTTTGACTAGTGTACATCTTGATCAATCAAGCTAGCTTTCTAGGAGTTGACTTGTTTTTCCACAAATTCACATTACAAGCAATTGAGCCAGCTTTTTGCTAGACAGTAAGCAATTGGCACCACATAGAAGCGGCAAAACGCAGGATAATCTAGATCCATGTGTTGGTTATAGGCAACAAAACTCGTCGGCAGAGGCAACACCAGAGAGTAGAAGCTGGCACATTTTTATGCCACAAAGCTCATAAATTCAGCTAAGGCAACGGATCCTTGTTTTATCACTATCCTTACAAGCAAATCATCATAAGATTCGAGGTAATAGGACACACTATATCCCAGTTAGGTTGTAGAACCAAGCAACCTCATCCATGCCTGATTCTTATTTTACTTACTGAACTGTTTTTGTTTGTATACTGGATGCAAGAAGTGATCAATTACAGCAGATCCCCATAAGCAATTACTACAAATCCAGTAAGTAGTGAACTATGTTGCCTACACAACACCTATGCAGCATTCTTATGTACATTACCTGATTTTACACGACAAAGTTCATATGCACACATCCTAAGTCCTAGGTAGCAATACCCCAAGGTCATTAGCCCCGGCCTTTGCCCGCAACCTCCCTTCCTCTTTGACCCTGGATAGATGAAGGTCAGCTATCTAACCGGGTACATTGCTGGCTACATAAGCATACCCAGCATGCCTCGCTGGTCAGCGACGTGCCTGCGGAGTCTTCCAAAGCCCCCCTCGCCCCAACCCTCACCAATTGTATTCTTGAAGCGCTAAAACTTGACGTCATTGGAGTCCATATCATAACCAACAATCAGGACATAGTGCATGAACATGCCTTTGCTTTTGGGTGCAACTGGTGGCAAGTCAATAATACCTTCTTTATACTCTTCGAAGCTCCGCGAGCACTGCAATCGAACGATAATGGGTTTTTGCGCAACTATCTCCTCCAAGGACTCTTCAGTTGGATTGATGATGGTTTTGAAACCTATGATTGCCGCTGTTGGTGCCTTATTTTTCTTGCAACCTAGTATACATTATGTGCCCATGTAGCCATAGTCCGATTCTCTGGATAGACCGTTCTTCTGTACGTACTCAAGCGCATTTTCAGTGTAGCCACCCGCACAATCAAAGTTTTTGTGTCACAATCGATTAACTCTTGAAACTGATAGCACAAGTGAGAGATCGATGAAGCCCATTACATGAACCTTCATCATATTGTAAGGCAATAATTGTAGTATCAAATTTGTGTTCAACAAGTGCATGTAAGATGTGAGCATGAAGAACATTGTAATTATCATATTTTCTTGGATTTGATTAAAACATGAAGAACATCTTCTAGTTACACGATGAAGGCCTGGGAAATTATAATAAAATTTTATACTTTTTATAATTTGATTTTACTTAAATATATATTTCTTTTCTAAAATTTGATATTACTTGATTGCTCATAGTTAACATGATAACTAAGTTGCTAAATACTTATTATGGTTTTGTTTATTATACAATTTTAATGTCTTTCAAAAACATACTTGTGTTATCATACGTTGAAATTGTATTTTTGTGCCAAGTTGCATGTCTCTCTATGATTGAGTTATGATGTGTATAGACATTTGCATCATTTTATGCAAGATCAATAAATATGTTTCTAGGAAGCTATACAACTAACAACATACAAAATATCTTCAGAGACGTTTGCAGAACATACACTTATCTAAGTTTGAGCGTGAGTACATAGGTGTATGTAACATCCTGATTTTTTCGGCTGGAAAAAATGAAATAAGGCTTAATAAAATCCTAACTAGAGATTTAGTTCCACAAGAATTTAATATGAATTTATATAAATGGAACAACAGCAATATGTGGTTTATCACATTTGGATATTACATGCATTGGTATTTGAATGAAGACTTTCAAAAGGAAATATTTTTTCGTCAAAGACAACATTGTGAAGTATCTAGACATGACCAGTTGACACATCAAGACACTGGACTCCCTTGTGTTTTGCACTATAGAAAATAAAGACACACCATTCGAAAAGGAACGTGTGTTTGCAATTATTATAGGGGCGAAGATCTGGCCAACAAGCACAACCAACAACACAAAGTGGAGTATATATAGTCTAGCTTGGCGTGTAAAATTCATTCTGTGGGAGTCTCATTATTATTGACACGACTAGGTAATATGTTAATGAGATGGACAACAATGAGAAGAGCTTCATCCCAGAATTTGAATGGCATGTAAGCAGTAGCAAGCAGAGCTAGGCCTAATTCAACAATGTGCCTATGTTTATGTTCGACGGAGCCATTCTGGGTTGTTTGGTAGAATTCATGGAGGGTGAATGAGCTCAAAGGTTCCCTCCTCAACCCGTGACGGGAGAATGTCATCGCATGGGCGCCGGACGCCCGAGGCCTATGCCCTGTCAGGAGCGGCTATCAGCTCGCATTGGAGAAGAAGCATCGCACTACTACGTGCGCCACGAGCAGGACACCGGACGACACTAGGGCCATCTGGGACAAGGTATGGGGGTGCCCTGCTTCCCCAAAGATACCCGTCTTCGCCTGGCGAGTGGCGACGAACTCCCTTGCTACTATGGAAGACAAAGCGAGTCGTAACATTGTGACATTTGATTTATGTGAACTATGTGCTCTGGAATATGAGGATATATACCTTTCATGTCGGAATTAACCACACTGCCTAGTATGTCTCTGGCTCAGACCAGAACACATCACCGAATAGGTTTAGTATTAGTGCTATATATATACGTGTAAACATGCCTTGTAAATCAACTGGAACCAGATCAAAGTAATATGAAACATTGGACCGATACGGTCCTTTTTTTGCAGGGAATTTAGAGCTTTATTCAAACAAAAGCATTCTCTGAACAGCCAGCTAGGAGGCTGCTGATCTGGAAGCTGGGAGTCTCCGTAAGCCAGCTTTCGGTCACAGCCACAGTGCATGCACATTTAGCGCATAGGTGAGCTGGACCATTAGCTGATCTACTTACATGTTGGATTACAAAAGAATGAAAACTAGCTGAAAGCTCTTCAATTTCTAAGATAATGGGTGCCACAACCGAACGACCGTTGAGGCGAGTGTTCTAGAGGTTTACAACCTCCAGGCTGTGTGTCTCCACTACCACATTCTCGAACCCTCTGAGACTTGCAAAGATTACTCCGTCTCGAACTGCAAGGGCTTCTGCTATCATGGGTTCAGTAACTTCAGGGTGTGGTTTACACCAGGCACCCAATAAGGCCGTAGGCGATCTTGCCACACCGCCATCTCCACTCTTCCCTTCATCATGAAGAACCGCCGCGTCGGTGTTGATCTTGACCTGATCTGGTTCAGGAGGGCGCCAGCCATGCCCAAGTAGAGCTGTTGCATGTTGTATGGGAATGTCAAGGAGGGCCAGGGCTTCCCGAGTGAGCCTCATCGAGCTGGCCGGGTCCAGTTTGTCCCCATCGTGCGTCCATCGATTGTGTGAGGTCCATATGGACCACATCACTGTAATAATTGTAGCTCGTTCTCTCGCCGAGAACCCTGGTTCACATAAAATGTCAGATGCCCAAGTTGTGGGATGTAACCTTGGTAATTTGATGTCCAGTAGCTGACGTGCTTCATCCCAAAATCTTCTGGCATGTGAACAAAACATAAGAGCATGTTGAAGATCTTCATCATGTGCTTGACAAAGCTTGCAAACGCTTATGTCTCAGATATGTCGATATTTGAGCGTGCACTCACCCGGCAGTATACCACAAAGTACCCTCCACCAGAACACACGCACTTTAGGGACCACCTTGAGAGACCAAAGAGCTTTCCACAAATGTTGTTTATTCGCTGAAGCTTCTGTAGCCGACCCTTCTTCTCGAGCTTGATGCTCTTTCTGAATCACTAGAGCTCGATACGCTGACTTGACAGTGTAATTGCCTGTCCTCTCATGTGCCCATGCAAAAGAGTCTTCACCCCCGCCATGTCGCAAAGGTATGTTTAGTATGGCATCGGCGTCCGGTGCGATAAAATTCTGCCGAACTAGGTCTTGTTTCCAAGTCTAGTTATCTGTATCAATTAGGTCACTGACTAGTGAAATGATGGGAGCCATTGGTGTCAATAGTGGCGTCCTTGTGGGTGTTGTTGGGATCCACTTGTCAGTACATGCATTGATCGTAGTACCATCACCAACCCGTGTGACAATTCCTGCTAGCAGTGCCTCTCGCCCTGCGATGATAGCTCGCCAAGTAGCTGACGCCGCCTTGGGTGCCGAGGCCTGCAAGAAATTTGAATCCGGGAAATACCTGCCCTTCATAACTCTGGCGCAAAGTGGTGTTGGGTTTGTCAAGAATCGCCACCCATGTTTGCCTAGAAGGGCCAAGTTGAACAAATGGAGATCTCGGAAGCCCATTCCTCCCTGACATTTCGGTTTAGTGAGCTCCTTCCAAGAGACCCAATGGAGTGATCTCTTGTCGATTGAGCTACTCCACCAATACCGTGCCATGCTTGAGACAAGCTTTGCACAAACCTTCTTCGTTAGCAGGAAACAACTCATACTGTATGTGGGAATGGCCTGGATGATAGTTTTGATGAGTATCTCTCGGTCAGCACACGCAAAGAGCCTCTCCAACCAACCCTGCATTTTACTTCTGGACCTTTCACCGATGTGTCCAAACGTGCCACTCGTGATCCGTCCAACTGTCGTAGGTAAGCCAAGGTATCTGTCGCTGAATGCTTCTACCATGACGCCTAATGTTCCTTTGATAGACTGCCTAGTGGATCTTGGTGTATTTGGGCTGAAGAAAATAGTGCTTTTGTCCTTGTTCACACATTGTCCGAATGCTTCCCAGTAGATCCGCAGAATATCATTCAGTCTCTCCGCACTTTGGGAGTTGGCATTGAGAAAAATCAAGCGGTCATCTGCGAACAACAAATGACTAACCCATGGTGACCGGATGCTCGCCCTAATCCCTCTGTCAATGTGTCCTCCATGATACTTGAGTAGTGACGAGAACCCTTCTGCACAGAGCAAAAATAAGTATGGTGACGCGGGATCCCCTTGCCGAAGCCCCCTATAGGGCGTGAAGTAAGGCTGTAGTTCACCATTAACCCTGACAGAGAAGCGCACTGAGGTCACACATTTCATGATCAAGCTAATCAGAACCCTGTTGAAACCCAGCTTCGCCATGATGGCCTCTAGGTGAAAGATCGTGGATGTCGCCTAGAGGGGGGGTGAATAGGCGCTTTAAAATAATTACGGTTTCGGCTTGAACAAATGTGGAATAAACCTAGCGGTTAATTTGTCAAGCACAAAACCTACAACAGCTAGGCTCACCTATCTGCACCAACAACTTATGCTAAGCAAGATAAACAACTAGGTGATAGCAAGATATATGACAAGAAACAATATGGCTCTCACAAAGTATAGTGCATAAGTAAAGGGCTCGGGTAAGAGATAACCGAGGAACACGGAGACGACTATGTATCCCGAAGTTCACACCCTTGCGGATGCTAATCTCCGTTTGGAGCGGTGTGGAGGCACAATGCTCCCCAAGAAGCCACTAGGGCCACCGTAATCTCCTCACGCCCTCGCACAATGCAAGATGCCGTGATTCCACTAAGGGACTCTTGAGGGCGGTCACCGAACCCGTACAAATGGCGACCCTTGGGGGCGGTCACCGAACCCGTACATTTGGCAACCCTTGGGGGCGGTCACCGGTACCCATCAAATTGCTCGGGGCGATCTCCACAACCTAATTGGAGACCCCGACGCTTGCCCGGAGCTTTAAACCACTATGATTGAGCTCCGAACACCAACAACCGTCTAGGGCGCCCAAGCACCCAAGAGGAACAAGCTCAAGGGTACCAAGCACCCAAGAGTAATAAGCTTCTCAAACTTCACTTCCACGTATCACCGTGGAGAAATCAAACCGATGCACCAAATGCAATGGCAAGGGCACACGGAGTGCCCAAGTCCTTCTCTCCCAAATCCCACCAAAGCAACTAATGCTAGGGAGGGAAATGAGAGGAAGAACAAGAAGGAGAACACCAAGAACTCCAAGATCAAGATCCAAGGGGTTCCCCTCACCTAGAGGAGAAAGTGATTGATGGAAATGTGGATCTAGATCTCCTCTCTCTTTTCCCCCCAAAACTAGCAAGAATCCATGGAGGGATTGAGAGATAACAAGCTCGAAGAAGGTCAACAATGGGGGAAGAACACGAGCTCAAAGGATTGGGTTAATTGGGGAAGAAGACCCCCTTTTATAGGTGGGGGAAAATCCAACCGTTATGCTCACAGCCCGCACAGAGCGGTACTACCGCCCTAGTGGTAGTACCCCTTTGAAAACCAACAGCGAGGAGGCAAAAAGGCCAGAAGAACCATCGGAGCGGTAGTACCGCTTGACCTCACGGTACTACCGCTAGGGGTAGCGGTACTACTGCTAAGGGTAGCGGTACTACTGCTTGCGAACGGTACTAAAAAATTACATCCGTGCCTACCACCGCTGGACTTGTGACGAGTTTTTGGTCCCGAGCGGTAGTACCGCTGCAGCCTTTTCAGTACACCAAAACGACCATAACTTTTGCATACGGACTCCGAATTCGATGAAACCAAGTTTGTTGGAAAGCTAGCGACAAGGGCTAACACAATCTTGATAGAAATATCAATAAGAAGCAAATTAGAAAAGTCCCAAAAGAAAATGGTGAGAACCCTTCCTCGGATAAGACCGGTAAAACATCCAACACCGAAAACATCATAGAAGACGCATGTGAACTCCGTTTTCGATGAACTCAAGCTTGTCATCAAGATGACCATAAGCTCTAAGACTCACAAAGAGAACCAAACAAGAACCAAGAAACATGATGCAAGGATGCAATGGTTTGAGCTCTCTACTAACGATATGATCAAGCTACCAACTTGATAGCCCCCCTTGATAGTACGGCAAACGATCCTATAACCCGGTCTCCCAACTACCACCACGAGACCGGTAAAATAGAAAACCTATCAAGGGCAAACCTTTGCTTTGCACAAAGTCCACTTGAGCTAGATTTAGACGATCTTGACTTCCTCAAGTTGGACCATCTTTCTTGATTGCGTTGTCTCAGTGAAGACTGGTAGATTGCTCCCCCATACTCCTCTATGGGTGAGCCACTCTTCGGCATATCTTCACAAGTCCATTGTCACGACAATGGACGGCAAGCTTCAAGCACTTGATTTCTTCGTGATGCTCCACTTGAACTTGCACACCGCAACCTAACCCCACAAAGAACTCTCACGAAGAACATGGGTTAGTACACAAAGCGTGATTGACAATGCTTACCATACCATGGGATTGCTTGATCCCTCTCGGTACATCTTCTACACTTTGTGTGTTGATCAACTTGATTCATTCTTTGACTTAGTTTTGATCAACCTTGAATCTTTCCAACTCTCTTCATTTTGATGATGTCTTGAAGGTAAACATGAATGCTCACAAACTCTTCTTCTTCAAGACATGCTTGCAATAAGCTCAACACCCACAAGACCAATCTTTGGATAATTCCTTAATAGCACCTTGGTCATCACAAACTCTCCTTGAAACCAACAAATGAACTCCAAGAAAAGCCAATGGGAAAACCCTTCAAATATAACTCAAGGCAACCATTAGTCGATAGAGATTGTCATCAATTACCAAAACCAAACATGGGGGCACCGCATGTTCTTTCACTAGGTACTGCCACTCCACTCTATCGTACGCTTTCATCATATCGAGTTTCACTGCACATGCATGGTTTTGTCCTTTCTTCCTCTAACGTAAAGTTTACACACTCTCGAAGGCCACCAATACATTATCAGTAATCAAGCGTCCAGGAACAAATGCACTTTGTTCCTCACTAATTATCTCATCCATACAACCTCTCAATCGGTTAGTAATAACCTTAGCTGCTATCTTATAGAGTACAGAACATAGAGCAATGGGGCGGTATTGGGAGATTGATTGAGGGTACCATACCTTGGGGATCAAGGTGATGGAAGTATCATTTAAGCCCGTCGGTAGTTCTCCCCCATTTAAGAAATTTAGCACTGCATGAGTCACGTCATCCTTCAAAAAATGCCAGTGCCGTTGGAAAAAGCCAGCTATGAAACCATCGACCCCCGGTGCCTTTGCTGGGGCCATCTGAAAAAGGGCAACTTGAACTTCTTGTGCATCGTATGGTTTCTCCAACATGTTATTCATCGCCGGTGTCACTTTCACGGGAACATGATCTAGCAGCTCGCTTGTATCAGCCACTCCTTGAGAACTGTAGAGTGCTTGATAAAACGCGTGCACTTCCTTCTTATCCTCACCTTCGTCGGTGCAAACAGAGCCATCGGGTCTTTTCAAACCTCGGATTTTGTTCATTCTTTGTCTTTGTTTGGCTTGAGCCTGGAAATATCCCGTATTACGGTCGCCCGCACGTAGCCATACCCTGGAACACTGTCGTAACCATATTTCTTCATGTCAAAGGGCCTCACATAATTTTATGACAGTAGCTTTCTCTTCCTCCGAAGGGCCATGTCCAATGGACTGTCTTCGTAGTTTGTCAAGTTTCTTTTGGAGCTGCTTGACTGTTCTAGCGAGACATCCGAATTCTTTTGCCCCCCATGGCTCAAGTTCCCTTTGTAGATCATTGAGCGACTCTACAATCCCTTGGAAGCCTGGTGCACGTTCTTGCTTTTGCCATGAGTCTGTTATTAGTTTCTCATAATCAGGATGAGTTTGCCAAACAGTCTCATATCTGAATTACTTCGCCTGCGGTAAACCATCAGTCTGCCTTGTCCCATGAAACTCTGCCACCACAAAGCAGTGGTCGGATTCGGTAGCATTGATGTGTCTCACCCGTATATCCTCGTAGCACTGCCGAAAGGCTTCATTAGCAAAAGCTCGATCCAGCCTTGCTTTAACATTTTGGTGTCCACCTTTCCGGTTATCCCATGTGTAAGCCATTCCAGACCAACCTAGGTCTTGGAAGGAAACGTCCTCAACGACTTCTCTGAATGCCTTCATTTGCCAATCCGGCCTCGCCGTCTGGCTGAAGTGTTCGTCTCCAAATAAGGTCTCGTTGAAGTCACCCATACATATCCAAGAGGAGTGTGGTAGGGTATGCAATGTTCGAAGAAAGCGCCAACTGTGGTGCCTATCTTCAACTCTTGGTGTGCCGTAGAATCCGGTGAATCTCCACTCTGAGGAGGCTTGATCCTTGACTCTCACCAGCACATCAATATGACTCTTACTATAGTTTCTCATGTCGACATTGGCGTCATTAGACCAGAAGAGGCCAACTCCTCCACTAAGTCCAACACTATCCGGCAAAACATCCTGCAAAACCCAGTGTGTATCGCAAATCTTCTACTCGTTTAGCCCTGATTTTAGTTTCCATGACAAAGAGCGGGGCAGGACCTTCTTGCTTCACCAATCGGCGAAGCTCACGAATTGCCTTGGGGTTCCCAACCCCCGGTAGTTCCAACTAATGCAAATCATTGGGATGGGCAGCGCTGCTCTGCAGACGCTGCCGAATTGTCGGGCGTTGGATTCTTCTTCTTTGGTACTCTCTCCACCGCATTCTCATCTCCCTCCTTGGCACTTGCAGCACCCAACTCCGCAAGATTTTCAGTGTCCATCCTCGGGTTTGAGCCATCCGTTAGTAGTAGTGGTGATCCACTATCCACACGCCGGTAAAATTGTTTTGGTTCCTCTTTCCTCTTATTGGATTGTGGTCTATTCTTGACAGGGGAGTTCCTTTACCAGCATTACTGGAATTCTTGGACTCACACTGGCTGCTAGGGCCTGAGTATTGGTCTCTGCTCGAGCTTTCCCCTGATGCAGTCGCCTTCCAATCCTCCGGTGCCCTCAACTTAGAACCAAAGGGCAAGTCGCCCTTTTCATCACGCGGTCCTAGAGTTGGGCAAAACAGATCTGAGTGGCCAAGTCTACCACAAGAGAAACATAAGTGTAGAACTTGTTCGTATTGGATATCATAAAGATCTGTTTTCTTTCGTTTGGCAGAATCAATCAAAATCTATCTCCTCAAAGGTTTACTAACATCGTGTGCAATCCTCGCTCTCAGGTATCCTCCTACATGGTCAAACTGGACCGAGGTAGCGTTCTTATCGATCTGTTGTGCGATCAACTTTCCCCAAGAATCATCTCTGAGATTGTAGGGGAGGTTTGTGACCCTGGCCCATAGGTGGAGCCGGTCAAATTGAACCTCATCAGGTCGCATACTGTCCTCAAATTCAGCAAGAACAACAACGTTCTTGCTTACATGCCATGGTGACCCGTTCCAGATACGATCACGATCTCTTTGCGTCTCGAACTCCGCCACGAACGTGTTTTCGCCCATTGATCGGAATTTCAACCCTCTAGGGTTTCCCCAGGCGGGCGGAGTGCGTTAGCAATGGTTTGTACGTGAAGCAGTTTCCTATGCAGAACTCTGCCCGCCAAAAGCCACTTTGGTTCTTCACCTTCCTCTATGTCATCGACGACTAGAGGAGTCGCCTCCTCATCCGTGATCCCGAGCTTCCCCGGAGCCTCCTCGAGCCGAGCCCTGTCCGACCGCGAGGAGCTGGGGTCCGCCTCGTGCTGCTTGCCGTCCGCCGATGTAGCCATCTGCGGCCGGAACTAGTGGGCACGCCGCCGGATCGATCCAACATGTGTTGTTTCCGTCCATCGAAACCCTAATCGCCGCCAGGGGTTTTAGGTTTTCGTGGAAAAAAGTCGTACGGAAGGGGTCCGACCGACACGGTCCTATTGCCATCAATGGCCCTGTTTGGATCCCTAGGTTAGAGTTAGTTTTGGTTAGTTGGGGCTGAAATAACCCAAAAGTATCCAAACATGATGGGTTAGTTTGGGTTAGTTGGGTCTAACCCACCCAAAAAAACTAGCCCATACTAGAGGAGCTTATTTGGGTTGGTTCTCCTAGGCCCACTAAAAAATTAGTAAAAAAACTTACCCCTCCCATACTAGAGTAGTCAAATGATTGAAAAAAAAAACATTTATTGTCAATCTAACCCTACCATCCAAACAGCTCTTTGGTTAGAGTTAGTTTAGGGTTAGTTCAGGGTTAAAATCTAACTCTAACCTCTAACTAAGTTAGAGTATCCAAACAGGGTCAATATCCTCGTGTTCTCGCGTGCATGTATTCCGTTTCCGTCCACTTGCAGTATCGATCGTAGGGACCGGCGGCTAGTCGTTTCGTTTGTGCCTGTGCTGGTTGCCGAGCTACCTACGTAAGTGAGGAATCAATCAACCTGGATGTGTGCCTGCTTGGTGTGTATACGTGCAAGGCCATTGTCTATGTCTCCAACTGGTTAGCTCGAAAAGTACTCTGAGCTAGTCTCGTACGTGTGTCTTGTCGGAAAGTATATGGCGGCAGGGGCGGAATTGGGCCTGGGGCAAGTGGGGCTATAGCCCCAGGCGTGGCCCAACTAGTAGTTACACATCCAGGAGAAAATTTTCAGACTTGCAGACTTGTAAAGGACCGGCCCCAGGCATGCAACCTTAGCCCCAGGCCTCTGCCCATATGAAGCCCAAGACGCCACGAAATCCGTCACTGTTTCATCGTCTCGCTCGATCCCTCGGAGAAAAAGACCTCGCTCATGCTCCTCCGCCAATTCCCAGATCTATGACTGCGAATCGACAGATTCGGACGTCCGGACCTGGTCCCTTTTGCTCCGCTGGCAGTCTCCTATTCTGGCTAGTGGCTACTACATTACGCCCTTGCTCCCTGAATCTCTACCAAAGCGATCCTCCATGTGAAGTGTTCAACCGAGGGTGTAGATCGAGCTGCACAATTTCACTTCCCTAGATGTTTTCACATATATATCATTTGTTCCTGCATGAATTGATAACAAGTCTTATTCATTTTACTCTTTAGATTATTATTTCTGTCCTACTAAAGTTCAAGAAGATGTCATGATTGCAGATGTGCTAAAATCGACTCAGGACTATCCAAAGACAGATCAAGACTATTTTTTTGGTGGTTAAGAAGTTCTGCTCCATCTCCACAACCGGTAATACTTAGTTTCTTGTATCATCTGTAGTTTTTGTCTAGTTTCTTGTATGCGCCAAAATAATGTTAAATTTTGTAGAATTGTATTACCCCTAATTTTTTGTTACTACTTTAGTCAATTGAGTTTAATTGTAACATGATTTTTTTAGAAATCTGAAATGAAGAGGGCCCAGAAAATTATATAATACTTCAAGAAAAATCTTACATGCATTAGTATGTGTGGTATTTGCGTTATTTATAGCCGCTTAGTTTAGCCCTAGGCTTTGAGAAATTCTGGCTCCGCCTCTGTATGGCGGATCGCATCGCCGAGGTCGAGCATGTGCCAACAATTGGTATCTAGAGCTTTGGTATATTGGCGTGATTTTTGAAAAGCAATCGAAAGATCATGTCGAACACAGGCAAGGAGATCGTGATGACGGGAGCGGGAGTACCGATGCAGATGGCGGGGGTGTTGCAATTCCCCGCCTGGATCGAGAGAACTATGCACTATGGGCGATTAACATGGAGGTTGCGATGGAGGGGGCTCAGTTCTGTGAAGCCATTTGCCTCGGCAGCGCCGAGTATGTCGGAAGGATTATTAGCGTTAACAGCCGATCTACTCCACCATGCCAAAGAATGTGCTGCAACACCTTGTGGGAAAGAACTAGGCTAAGGAGGCATGGGAGACCATCAAGATCCTACACCAGGGTCATGACCGTGTCAAGGAAGCACACATTTAGTCTCTATGAGAAGCTACGAGGGCTTGAAGATGGAGGATAGTGAGTGATCAGTTTGCCGCCCATCTCAAGACCCTCGTCAACGGCATATGTGGCTATGGTTCAACCCTGGAAGAAGTTGCGATTGTTCGACGCTTTTTGCGCGTCGCACCGGCACGCTATATCCAGACCATCACGTCGATCGAGCAGTGTCTCGACCTGAAAACTCTCACAATCGAGGATCTCGTCAGAAGGTTCAAGGCCCATGATGAAAGAACCCGTCTCAGCTTCGGCGACTCGGAGGAGAGTGAGCACTGATGCTGATAAAGGCACAATGGATTGCCTTGTCGAAAGAAAAGCAAGGCGGATTCACGAGCAGTGGGAAGAAGAAGGGAAAAGAGAAGCAGCGCTTGGCGAGAAAAAACTTCGCCTACTTGGACGACGAGGATGCGTCTGCACCGTCGAGGAGGAAGTTTAACATCAGAAAAGTGAGGTGTCATAAATGTGGCCTCCTCGGGCACTTCAAGGCTGACTGCGAGAAAGCACCGAAGCAACAGGCGCTCATGACCGAGGAAGGAGACGACGGGAATTTGATGTTGATGTGCGAACTAGTGGACGAAGAAGATCCAGATGATCTTGGCAGCTGGACACAGGTTCGATGAGTGCATCCGCACAAATAAACTCAGGTGAAGTCGTGGCGTCAGACGATGTGATCATACTAGAAGAAGGCGAAGTTGTGACGCCGAGAGATCGTAACACAATGCATGGTGGTGTAGTCATGCTAGAAGCGGACGAAGATGCGGTGCCAAAAGACCAGGACAAAATGCATGATGGTGTGGTGCGATCACGTTAGAACAAGGCGTAGTTGTGGTGTCACAAGATCATATGATGCAGGGTGTGATGGTGTGTTGCGCTAGAACGTGGTGCCAGACGCCGTGACGAGTCCAGGCGCAAGCGCACCAGGCGGGCTCGTCCAAACGGATGCAGATTTTTAGAGCAGCTGCACTCAGGCCCGTCTATCCTGACTCTTCAATATCGCTTCAAGATTCGTGCGACACAACTAACTTTTTACATGAAATTTTCTCTTTTTTGTTTCTTCACATAGAATATGTCTTGAAGTTCAAACTTTTGCATCGCGGCAAAGCTTTCTATCTAGAATCTAGGAAAAATCTTTTCAGAATTTTTTGTCAAACATATATATACAAAAAATGATTATTTAGATTAAAAAATCATTTTTTGTATATATATGTTTGACAAAAAATTCTGAAAAGATTTTTCCTAGATTCTAGATAGAAAGCTTTACTGTTCGGCAAAGGTTTGAACTTCAAAACATGTTATATGTGAGAGAAACAAAAAAAAGAAATGTATTTTGTACGGATCGCGATGCGTGGATGGATGGCTAGGATAAAAGGGCCTAGGTGCAGCTGCTCTAAAATATGTTTTCGTCGTCCAAACTGACGAGTCAAGCCACATGGATATGCATGGTCTGGAGGCTGGACAAGTCACAGCAGCTAGCTCCCTTGAAGAAAGCTCACCGCCACGTGAGAGTCTGGTGGACAGGGCCAGCCCTGGGGTATGGCCGACGGGGCGACGGCCCAGGGCCCGGGCGAAGGGGGGGCCATGATGGAGTATATATGTATACTATAGCCCAGCAAAAAAACAAGTAAAAATATTACAAAAGAATTAAAGAAAAGAAGTAAAATGGGCTAGGCGGCACAGATAGCTAGCTAGCGATCGCTGAGACGCTGATCGATTGGTGAACGTGAAGCGGCGCCAGCGCCGTGACTTATGTCAGTTGCCAAGTTCAGGCACACGACTGCTCGTTTCCTTCGTTTGTAAGTTCGTCTTCGTCGCCCTCGCTCGTGACGCGGATGCCCGTCGGCCTTCTGGCTCTCGCTCGGCGCCTTGTCCCTTGCTGCATCGCCCTCGCCTCGCAGCCTCGGCCGCCGCTGCCGGCGCCGCCGCACAGCAGTCCGGCCATCCGACATCCGACCATGCGGCACCGCGGCAATACACATACAAGTATACATCTGACTGGAAGTTTTCAAATCTGCTCGTTTTTCATCCATGTTCCTGTCCATCCCCAAATCCCAATTTGACAATTTCAGTAGTTTATTTATTCTTTATTTAGTATGTATGTATTCTAATCCAATCTATCAATTTTTAGTTATTCTATGTACATGTCTAGGGTTCCAATCATCCGATGTATAAATTCCTAATTCTTTGTATGCTCTTTTGATCTTTTCTTCATGATTTTAGGACATTTGCCTGCCATGTTACCTATGAAGAAGCAATGTTAAGGTGCTGAAAAAAGGAGGAAAAAGAAAAAAAGTGAACTGAAAATTCTACCAATGAAGGGTTCTTTGAATAAGTTCTTTACATCCAGTGAAGAACAAGGGCAAGAAACTACTCCCGAGCATGAAAATTCAGATGTTGAGGTGAATGAAGATGGTGCGAGTACAGGAGAGCAAATAAATTTTGAAATTGATGCTGACAGTACAATGGAGGAGGAAAATTTGCAGCTTTCCGCTGATGATGAACAGGAAGATTCCCTTTCAATTATTTTTTATCCAATAACATGGGAAATTCTTGACAATAGCAAAAGGGATATTTTAATTGATAAGGGACCTATTAGAGTACCGGATCTGGAGTTCGAGAAGGACACCATTGGTAGGCACTTTTCATATGCTTTTTGCAAGATAGATTGAATGGTCTGGCTATGTGCTGCATTGAGAAGGATATCTTGGACAATGTTGATTTGATTGCGCCCTTAATGACTTTGCATCAAGAAATGCCCGAAGAAACTTTTTTTGAAGCACTCAGATATTATTATTGTCGATGGAGTCAGTCTAATTTCGTTCTTATTTGAGGTAATCATGTAATGTTAGTTTCATTTTGCGATCTTTCTAGTACTATTGTTTTTTATGGAGTCAGTTCGAATTTGGTTATTATTGTTCTCGATGGAATCATTTGAATTATTATAGTCATATTTTAAACTAAAGATGTGTGGTTAAAAGTTACTTTTAATAAGTTGTATATATAACACACGCATACAGAGTGAGGGCTTTTGGTGGCCGAGCACCAGGCAAGCCGGAATCTCGGTCCTTCAACTGGCCTTTGGGATCTGAAATGTGTCAGGGTCGTGGCAGACTAGTGTCAGCCTAGGAATCGAATACGGGCTGGAATACATCCTATCGGTGGCACATGCGTATGCGTTTGGCCCATGTTCCTGGTCATGTGCGGGCCGGTGCCCAGGATGTGACGCTCTTTCTCTCTCGTCCTAATTTATGTCGCCCAACCCTTTCTCTCTCTCATCTGTTCTCGTCGGCGACATCGCTCCCGTTCAGCCATGGCCAGGAGACCGGGTGCAATCGTACCCTCCCTCGGCTCCCGCGGCCGAAGCGACGGCCGGAGCGCTCGTACTCTTCCACTCCGGCGGCGTCTTCTTCCACTCCGCGGCCAGATGACCTTGAGTTTGCGTAACACCTGATCTGCCGAGGAGGCGGTCCTCGTGCACGGATCTGGCCGAGGGAAATCATTTTCTTCATTGTTCCGTCGGTGAGGCGGGATCACATTTTGTACTCGTGAATTTCTCCTAGTTGTTATTCATCTGTTCCAGATTTGCACATTTTTGGTGATTTTAATTTAGTTCCTTCTTTTCGGCTACTGTTGATCTGGCTGGATGGCTCGACCGAGATGTATATCATTTGTGTCTGTTATTTTCGTACAGGTTTTCTCGATCAAGTTGTTGATTTGTTTTGGTATTTTTAAAGGCTCTATTGCCGTGGTCAGGCCGGTGGCAGTTTGTTTTGGTTGTGAGGGCGTACAGTTCATTTTGGTTCTGAGGGCATGCTTTCCAAGTGAATAATCTGAGATAACACCCCTGGACTAATTTTTCTCTTAGCTGTTTGGGTTTGCGTTTGACCATGCCTAATTGTACTTCATATTTTTCATTCCGTGCTATCTTTCTTGTATGTTAGAAGGACAAGACATGATTGACCACTAAATTTGTTTCAGTATGTGCCAAACTTTTGTTGTTTATGTCTTTGGTGGTAAAGTAGGATTTTTTGGTCCTGGATGAACCATGTGTCACTCAATTTAGGATAATTTAGGGTTCAGATTATATAGATAACTCACTGAATTTAGGATAATTTATGGTTCAGATTATAACTATGACTCACTGAATTTAGGATAATTTAGAGTTCAGACTAAACACATATATTATGAATCAGATTTCAGGCTGTTTATCTGTGTTCTGCTGATTACCAGACTATAACTCATGTGCACTGAATGAACATACATCAGGTTTTAGGGTTCATGCAATTTATTTTGGTTCTATTTATAAACATACCCCAATGTTGTGGCATGAATCAAAAACCATTATTTTCTGCAATCAGTGATGCATCCATGGTCATGCGTATTTGTTAATATACATTACTCGTAGATTTAGTTGTTTTTATCTATATCCACACATCGGTTAGTTAACTGAAATTTGTTGGCAGTGGTGCATTATGTTCTTTAACTGTTATATACTGAAGCAACGGATCGAAACATTTAAAAACAATCAGCTCTTAAGTAATTAGCTAAGACTTGATGGTTGTGTTATTATTATAGTATGCATTTTTGGACCTGAATTATGAATCTGACTGAAATTTCCTTGTTTTGTGTTACCAGCATAGAATATAATTTGTTGCCTTGAATTCTTAACATAACTATAATTTGTTTGCTAGGGGTAAAGGATCAGAATACACCTCGCGAGTGGGAATGGGATTTCACTCTGATTTGGTGTGTAACTTTTTTTTTTGCAGAGTGGGGTTTCATCGAGAGCTAAACAGCCAATTGAGAGGCATGCCAGTAAGGTTTACACCCGGGTAATTTTGATCAATTTGGCCAAGCTCTGTACAAAGCTGGCGCATGTGTGTTGGACGAACTAGGACTGCACATATGTGTCTGCAGTTTGGCTTTTAACAGTGTCCAAGTGCTAGTAATGTAAGGATTTTCTGCATATTAAATAGTTGGTCTAGGAACACGCTGGTAACTTGATTATGTGCCGCTGACGAATTATCTGAACATTGTTATGGTGTTTGGCTGATTGTACCCGTGTGTATATTGTTATTGCTTCGGCCTGTGCAATGCTGCTCGAACTATACGGTGGTGGTGTGGCCGCGTGTAGAGAGAAAAAATAGCACCTGACGTGCAATAGCCATTCAATTGGCACGGCTTATGTTGTTACGTGCCAGGTTTAACCATATGAATAAAACATTGGTTACCGGGTGGCAGGCCTGGTTATCAATCTCAAACTCTGAATAAACGTTGGTTTATCCTAGCAATCATGTTTAAAATCATCGTGTGCAGTTTGGCTTTTGTTGACAGAACAGAACTTGGTCGGCAACATGTGTTCCATAAAAGAAAACTGCATGTGCTAATGACCAGACCGTAAATGTTAAACGCGTGTCAGAGTTCCTCTGCACTTCTTCTACGGAACTTTCGCAAACATCTTGATTGATGGCTGTGAAACCCTGTCTATTGATGTTAGTTAATCAACTAGTGATTAAAAAATGTGACCACGGCTTGGTCGGTGTTGATCCACGTGTGCTCAAACCAACCAGTGGACACACGAGACGCTGCCAAGATTCCTTGTTCTGTGTCCCTGCCTAGATTCTCTAGCAAGTGGTAGGGCTGCTTTTGCTGAATACACGGCTTTACGTGGCAATACAGTGCGCAAAAAAAGTGCAATACAGCTGTGGCACGGATCTAAATGGTGCGAGGACGACCAGGATTCCGGCTTACCTGGTGCTCGGCCACCATTCGCATTTTCCGACGCATACATATATACATACATTTTTTTTTGACAAACATACATACATACATACATACATATATGGTCTTAGGACTTAGGACATAGAGGCCCATGATCGAGTTCGCCTAGGACCTCCCGAAACACAGGGCCGGCCCTGCTCGTGGATGTGCTACAAGCCCAGCTAGAAGCAGCAGCTTGAGCAGCTCGGACTGCAGATTGTCCACGGAGTACAACCCAGTAAGCGGTTTGAGCAGAACGAAACGCCCACAAAGCAGGCCGGCAGGTCCAGAAACGCCAGCAACGGGACGTTTGGCAACTCCAGAAGACGTGGCGCTGTCTCCAAACAGCACAGGAGATGACGGAGCAGCCACATACACCAGTACGAATGCAACGCATGTTGGATCTCTCTTCGAAGGAAGCGCTTCAAATAAATTCAGTGAAGATGAAAAGTAAATGGCAATTTGTTTTTGCACATAAAGGAACCAGAAAATTTTGAAGATTCAAATATGGAAGAGTGTTGGCATCGTACTATGGATGAAGAGTTGGGGTCGATCAGAGACAACGATACATGAGAACTCGTGGACCTTTCCAACGGACATAATACCATAGAGCTCAAGTGGGTGTACAAAGTCAAGAAGGATATCAAAGAGAACTTGGTGAAGCATAAAACAAGGCTCGTAGCTAAAGCATGCATGGAAGATCGAGGAAGTGTTTTTTTGACTAGTCACATCTTCTTCCAACTCCTGGTAGTTGCTCGTATCTATGAAGAAGATCGAGGAAGTGTATAAGTAGCCTTTTTTTGACTAGGAGTTGCGAAGATGGACTCGGTGAGGCTACTTATAGCTCTCGTGGCTCAAGAATCTTGAAGACTGCATCACATGGATGTGAACTCCGCGTTTTTTTGACTAGGAGTTGGAAGAAGAAGTATACATTAAGCAACTACCAGGATACAACAAAGAAAACGAGAAACACAAGGTACTGAGGCTACACAAGACGTTGTATGTGCTATGACAAGCACTAGTAGAAAACAGACCTTATGTGAGCCCTATTAGTCCCGGTTTGATAACGGCCCGGTACTAACGTGACCATTTGTCCCGGTTCTAACAGCTAGGGGGCGGGCATCATTAGTCCCGGTTCGTGGCGTGCCTCTAGTCCATGTTCGTGTCACGAACCGAGACTAAAGGGGTGGTAGCAGGCTTGTGTCAGGCTTGGGCCCCCACGAGCACATTTAGTCCCGGTTTGTGTCATAGACCGGGACTAGAGGTGCACCTTTAGTCCCGATTTGTATAACCAACCGGGACTAAAGAGATCACTATATATAGTGTTTCGTCCAGCCCGACCTGAAAGCTCTCTGTTTTCTCTCTTTCCTCTCTGTTTTCTTTCCCTCTTGCTCGAGCTCACCTCCATTTTTGCCAAAATTTGTCAAGATTTGAAGGCACCCCATCCATCCAAGTGTTCACAAAGGTTAGCAACTGATGAGGACATGACTACCTTGGATACGACCAAAAATATTGCATACATGTATATTTGTGAGGTGATTTCTAATGCAAACTATGCAACAATTTATTTATGTCATCCAGGACAAAAATACTTCACACACTTTTGTGTTATGTCTAATTACAGGTGTATGGGACATTTGTACAATCCACATATGAAGATAAGGGAAAAAGAGAAGTTTAGGTGCTGTTCAAAAAGTTCTCTCACGTCATTTTTGGGCCAAGAGAAGATAGAGTCCAAGTCTCTCACGTTCTACATCCAGATTCGGACTGCACAGACATACCTGACTCAAAACGACAAGAACTCCTTTATACGGACTCCGAATTGGGTGATTCTTTTTTTGTTGGAAACTAGATTTCGTACACTTTCCAACCCAATTGGATTCACCTTCAAATTCGTCCAGAGCGTTGAGATATCGACGAAACAATCTGATGCTGCAGCAGAATCCGAGTCAAACTACAAGTCCAAAGGTGTTGCATCACCTCCACTTGGACCCATCAGCCTTGTACGACCTAGGGTTAGTTTTAGGCTGCCTTGGAACGTCCTTCCACCTCCTTGGCCGCCACCCCTTGCTCCTATATAAGTAGATCCATCTAGTAGCTTTTTCTTTGGGATTTGTTTAGTCAAAAGTTAGCCATTGAAACTTCGTATACTTCGTTTGTGTCCAACGACCAGACCAAGACCGCTTACGGATCCCCGCCTTTATCAATACTGTTGGATATATGCCCTAGAGGCAATAATAAAAGCATTATTATTATATCTCCTTGTTCATGATAATTGTCTGTTATTCATGCTTGAATTATATTGTACGAAAACAGCGATACATGTGTGAATACATAGACCACAATGAGTCCCTGGTAGGCCTCTAGTTACCAGTTCGTTGATCAACAGATGGTCACGGTTTCCTGACCATGGACATGGGATGTCAGTGATAACGGGATCACATCATTAGGAGAATGCTGTGATGGACAAGACCCAAACTTGAGCATAACACGAGATCATATAGTTCGTAATGCATAAGCTTTTCGATGTCAAGTATTTATTCCTTAGACCATGAGGTTGTACAACTCCCGGATGCCGTAGGAATACTTTGGGTGTACCAAACGTCACAACGTAACTGGGAGGCTATAAAGGTACGCATCGGGTATCTCCGAAAGTGTCTGTTGAGTTGGTACGAACCGAGACTGGGATGTTGTCACTCCGTATGACGAAGAGGTACCTCTGGGCCCACTCGGTAAGACATCATCATAATGAGCTCAATGTGACTAAGTAGTTAGTCACGGGATGATGGATTACGGATCGAGTAAAGAGGCTTGCCGTGACGAGATTGAACAAGGTATCGGGAATACCGACGATCGAATCTCTGGCAAGTAACGTACCGATGGACAAAGGGAATAACGTACGGGATTGAGTGAATCCTTGACACAGTGGTTCATCCGATGAAGATCATCGAGGAACACGTGGGAACCAACATGGGTATCCAGATCCCGCTGTTGGTTATTGACCGGAGAGTTGTCTCTGTCATGTCTACGTGTCTCCCGAACCCGTAGGGTCTACACACTTAAGGTTCGGTAACGCTAGGGTCGTAGAGATACATGCACGTGGAAACCCGAAAGTTATTCGAAGTCCCGGATGAGATCCCGGACATCACGAGGAGTTCCGGAATGGTCCGGAGGTAAAGATTGATATATAGGAAGTCCAGTTTCGGCTATCGGGTGATCTCCGGGGGTCACCGGGAGTGTCCCGGGACCACCGGAGGGACCCCGGGGGTCCACCGGGTGGGGCCACCCATCCCGGTGGGGCCCCTAGGCCGTGAGGGGAAGTGTCCAGCCCTAATGGGCTGGCGCACCACTAGGGGCCCACCTCCCCATGCGCCTAGGGTTGAAACCCGGCCTAGGGGGGAGGGGGCGCCCACTAGCCTTGGGGGGCAAGGAACCCCCCCTGGCCGCCGCCCCCCCTGCAGATTGGATCTGCAGGGCCCTGGCGCACCCCCTGGCCCCCTATATATATGTGGGAAGGGAGAGGGCAGCCGCACCCAAGCCCTGGCGCCTCTCCCCCTCCCGTCACACCTCCATACTCCCAACGCAGGGCGCCCGGCGAAGCCCTGCTGCGATTTCCACTGCATCCGTCATCACGCCGTCGTGCTGCCGGATCTCTGACGACTTCTCCTCCCCCCTTGCTGGATCAAGAAGGAGGTGACGTTGCTGCACCGGACGTGTGTTGAACGCGGAGGTGCCGTCCGTTCAGCGCTAGATCATCGGTGACGAAGAACGCGAAGAGTACGACTACTTCATCCACGCTTCTTCGAAAGCTTCCGCTCGCGATCTACATAACGGTATGTAGATGCACTCTTACTTGCTCGTTGCTAGATGTCTCCATAGTTGTATCTTGGTGAAAGCGTAGAAATTTTTTGAATTATGCTACGTTCCCCAACAGTGGCATCTGAGCTAGGTTTTATGCGTAGCATCTTGCACGAGTAGAACACAAAGCAGTTGTGGGCGTTTGAGTTTGTTCAACTTTCTTACCGTTACTAGTCAATCTTGATTCGGCGGTATTGTGGGATGAAGCGGCCCGGACCGACTTTACACGTACGCTTACGTGAGACTGGTTCCACCGACAGACATGCACTAGATGCATAAGGTGGCTGGCGGGTGTCTGTCTCTCCTACTTTAGTCGGATCGGATTCGATGAAAAGGGTCCTTATGAAGGGTAAATAGAAGTTGACAAATCACGTTGTGGTTTTGGCATAGGTAAGAAACGTTCTTGCTAGAAATCCTATAGAAGCCACGTAAAACTTGCAACAACAATTAGAGGACGTCTAACTTGTTTTTGCATCATGTGCTATGTGACGTGGTATGGCCAAAACGAAGATGTGATGAATGATATATGTGATGTATGAGATTGATCATGTTTTTGTAATAGGGAATCACGACTTGCATGTCGATGAACTTGACAACCGGCAGGAGCCATAGGAGTTGTCTTAATTATTGTATGACCTGCGTGTCACTGAATAACGCCATGTAATTACTTTACTTCATTGCTAAATGTTAGCTATAGTAGTAGAAGTAATAGTTGGCGTGACGACTTCTTCAAGACACGATGATGAAGATCATGATGATGAAGATCATGGTGTCGAGCCGGTGACAAGATGATCATGGTGCCCCGAAGATGGAGATCCAAGGAGCAAGATGATATTGGCCATATCATGTCACTCTAATTGATTGCATGTGATGTTTATCATGTTTATGCATCTTGTTTACTTAGAACGACGGTAGTAAATAAGATGATCTCTCACTAAAATTTCAAGTATTGTGTTTCCCCTAACTGTGCACCGTTGCTAAAGTTCGTTGCTCCGAAGCACCATGTGATGATCGGGTGTGATAGGTTCTAACGTTCGCATACAACGGGTGTAAGACAGATTTACACACGCGATACACTTAGGGTTCACTTGACGAGCCTAGCATGTACAGACATGGCCTCGGAACACGGAAGACCGAAAGGTCGAACACGAGTCATATAGAAGATACGATCAACATGAAGATGTTCACCGTTGATGACTAGTCCGTCTCACGTGATGATCGGACACGGGCTAGTCGATTCGGATCGTGTATCACTTAGATGACTAGAGAGATGTCATTCTGAGTGGGAGTTCATTAAAATTTGATTAAGATGAACTCAATTATCATGAACTTAGTCTAAATTCTTTACAATATCTCTTGTAGATCAAATGGCCCACGCTCAAGTTTCCCTCAACTTCAACGTGTTCCTAGAGAAAACCAAGCTGAAAGACGATGGTAGCAACTACACGGATTGGGTCCGTAACCTGAGGATTATCCTCATAGCTGCCAAGAGATCATATGTCCTAGAAGCACCGCTAGGTGATGCACCTGCTCCCGATGCGGCCCAAGACGTTTTGAACGTCTGGCAGTCGCGTAGTGATGATTACTCCCTGGTTCAGTGCGGCATGCTTTACAGTTTAGAATCGGGGCTCCAAAAATGTTTTGAGCACCACGGAGCATATGAGATGTTCGAAGAGCTAAAAATGGTTTTCCAAGCTCATGCCCGAGTCAAGAGATATGATGTCTCCGACGCATTCTACAGCTGCAAGATGGAGGAGAACAGTTCTGTCAGTGAGCACATCCTCAAGATTTCAGGATTGCACAACCGCTTGTCTCAGCTGGGAATGAATCTCCCAGATGAAGCGGTCGTTGACAGAATCATCCAGTCGCTCCCACCAAGCTTCAAGAGCTTCGTGTTGAACTTCAATATGCAGGGGATGGAGAAGTCCATTCCCGAGGTGTATTCGATGCTGAAATCAGTGGAGGTTGACATCAAGAAAGAACATCAAGTGTTGATGGTCAATAAAACCACTAAGTTCAAGAAAGGCAAGGGTAAGAAGAACTTCAAGAAGGACGGCAAGGGAGTTGCCGCGCCTGGCAAGCCTGTTGCCGGGAAGAAGCCAAAGTATGGACCCAAGCCTGAAACAGAGTGCTTTTATTGCAAGGGAACGGGTCACTGGAAGCGGAACTGCCCCAAATACTTAGCAGACAAGAAGGCCGGCAACGTCAAAGGTATATATGATATACATGTTATTAATGTGTACCTTACCAGCACTCGTAGTAGCTCCTGGGTATTCGATACCGGTGCAGTTGCTCATATTTGTAACTCAAAACAGGAGCTGAGGAATAAACGGAGACTGGCGAAGGATGAGGTGACGATGCGCGTCGGGAATGGTTCCAAGGTCGATGTGATCGCCATCGGCACGCTACCTCTACATCTACCCTCGGGATTAGTTTTAAACCTCAATAATTGTTATTTAGTACCAGCTTTGAGCATGAACATTGTTTCTGGATCTCGTCTTATGCGAGATGGCTACTCTTTCAAATCAGAGAATAATGGTTGTTCTATTTATTTGAGAGATATGTTTTATGGTCATGCCCCGCTGGTCAATGATTTATTTTTGATGAATCTCGAACGTAGTAATACACATATTCATAGTGTAGATGCCAAAAGATGTAAAGTTGAAAATGATAGTCCCACATACTTGTGGCATTGCCGCCTTGGTCATATTGGTGTCAAACGTATGAAGAAGCTCCATTCAGATGGACTTCTGGAGTCTCTTGATTATGAATCATTTGACACGTGCGAACCATGCCTCTTGGGCAAGATGACCAAGACTCCGTTCTCCGGAACAATGGAGCGAGCAACCAACTTGTTGGAAATCATACATACCGATGTGTGCGGTCCAATGAGTGTTGAGGCTCGCGGAGGCTATCGTTATGTTCTCACCCTCACAGATGACTTGAGTAGATACGGGTATATCTATTTGATGAAACACAAGTCTGAGACCTTTGAAAAGTTCAAGGAATTTCAGAATGAGGTTGAGAATCAACGTGACAGAAAAATAAAGTTCTTGCGATCGGATCGTGGGGGTGAATATTTAAGTCATGAATTTGGCACACACACCTTAGGAGCTGTGGAATTGTTTCACAATTGACACCGCCCGGAACACCTCAACGTAACAGTGTGTCAGAACGTCGAAACCGTACTCTGTTGGACATGGTGCGATCTATGATGTCCCTCACCGATTTACCGCTATCTTTTTGGGGTTATGCTTTAGAGACTGCCGCATTCACTTTAAATAGGGCTCCGTCGAAATCCGTTGAGACGACTCCGTATGAACTTTGGTTTGGCAAGAAACCGAAGCTGTCGTTTCTAAAAGTTTGGGGTTGCGATGCTTATGTCAAGAAACTTCAACCTGAACAGCTCGAACCCAAATTGGAAAAATGCGTCTTAATAGGATACCCAAAGGAAACGATTGGGTACACCTTCTACCACAGATCCGAAGGCAAAGTCTTTGTTGCCAAGAATGGATGCTTTCTGGAGAAAGAGTTTCTCTCGAAAGAAGTGAGTGGGAGGAAAGTAGAACTTGATGAGGTGACAGTCACCCCTCCTGTACCGGAAAGTAGCGCAGCGCAGGAAACTGTTCCTGAGGTGCCTGCACCGACAAGGGAGGAAGTTGATGATAATGATCATGAAGAAACAGATCAAGTTACTACTGAACTTCGAAGGTCCACAAGGGCACGTTCCGCACCAGAGTGGTACGGCAACCCTGTACTGGAAATCATGTTGTTAGACAACGGTGAACCTTCGAACTATGAAGAAGCAGTGGCGGGCCCGGATTCCAATAAATGGCTTGGAGCCATGAAATCCGAGATAGAATCCATGTATGAAAACAAAGTATGGACTTTGGTGGACTTTCCTGATGATAGGCACACCATAGAAAACAAATGGATATTTAAGAAGAAGACAGACGCAGATGGTAATGTGACCATCTATAAGGCTCGGCTTGTCGCTAAGGGCTATCGACAAGTTCAAGGGATTGACTACGACGAGACTTTCTCTCCCGTAGCGATGCTGAAGTCAGTCAGAATCATGTTAGCTATTGCCGCATTCTATGATTATGAGATATGGCAAATGGATGTCAAAATAGCATTCCTTAACGGCTTCCTCAAGGAAGAGTTGTATATGATGCAACCGGAAGGTTTTGTCGATCCAGAGAACGCTAACAAGGTATGCAAGCTCCAACGCTCGATTTACGGGCTGGTGCAAGCATCTCGGAGTTGGAATATTTGCTTTGATGAAGTGATCAAAGCGTTTGGATTTATACAGACTTATGGAGAAGCCTATATTTACAAGAAAGTGAGTGGGAGCTCTGTGGCATTTCTCATATTATATGTGGACGACATATTGCTGATGGGAAATGATATAGAATTCTTGGAAAATGTAAAGGCCTACTTGAACAAAAGTTTTTCAATGAAGGACCTTGGAGAAGCAGCTTACATATTAGGCATCAAAATCTATAGAGATAGATCGAGACGCCTCATTGGTCTTTCACAAAGTACATACCTTGACAAAATATTGAAGAAGTTTAATGTGGATCAGTCAAAGAAAGGATTCTTGCCTGTTTTGCAAGGCTCAGTCGCCGACCACGACAGAAGATAGAGAAAAGATGAGTGTCATTCCCTATGCCTCGGCCATAGGTTCTATCATGTATGCCATGCTGTGTACCAGACCTGATGTGAACCTTGCCATAAGTTTGGTAGGGAGGTACCAAAGTGATCCCGGTACGGAACACTGGACAACGGTCAAGAACATCCTAAAGTACCTGAAAAGGACTAAGGATATGTTTCTCGTTTATGGAGGTGACGAAGAGCTCGTCGTAAAGGGTTACGTCGATGCTAGCTTCAACACAGATCTGGATGACTCTAAGTCTCAAACCGGATACGTATATATTTTGAATGGAGGGGCAGTCAGCTGGTGCAGTTGCAAACAGAGCGTGGTGGCAGCATCTACATGTGAAGCGGAGTACATAGCTGCTTCTGAAGCAGCGTAGGAAGGAGTCTGGATGAAGGAGTTCATCACCGACCTAGGAGTCATTCCAAGCGCGCCAAGCCCGATGACTCTCTTCTGTGACAACACTGGTGCTATTGCTATTACCAAGGAGCCCAGGTTTCACAAGAAGACCAAGCACATCAAGCGCCGCTCAACTCCATCCGGAATTATGTTCAGGATGAAGACATAGATATTTGTAAAGTGCATACGGATCTGAATATCGCAGACCCGTTGACTAAACCTCTTTCACGAGCAAAACATGATCAACACCAGAACTCTATGGGTGTTCGATTCATCACAATGTAACTAGATTATTGACTCTAGTGCAAGTGGGAGACTGTTGGAGATATGCCCTAGAGGCAATAATAAAAGCATTATTATTATATCTCCTTGTTCATGATAATTGTCTGTTATTCATGCTTGAATTGTATTGTACGGAAACAACGATACATATGTGAATACATAGACCACAATGAGTCCCTGGTAGGCCTCTAGTTACCAGTTCGTTGATCAACAGATGGTCACGGTTTCCTGACCATGGACATGGGATGTCAGTGATAACGGGATCACATCATTAGGAGAATGATGTGATGGACAAGACCCAAACTTGAGCATAACACGAGATCGTATAGTTCGTAATGCATAAGCTTTTCGGTGTCAAGTATTTATTCCTTAGACCATGAGGTTGTACAAGTCCCGGATGCCGTAGGAATACTTTGGGTGTACCAAACGTCACAACATAACTGGGTGGCTATAAAGGTACGCATCAGGTATCTCCGAAAGTGTCTGTTGAGTTGGTACGAACCGAGACTGGGATGTTGTCACTCTGTATGACGGAGAGGTACCTCTGGGCCCACTCGGTAAGACATCATCATAATGAGCTCAATGTGACTAAGTAGTTAGTCACGGGATGATGGATTACGGATCGAGTAAAGAGACTTGCCGTGACGAGATTGAACAAGGTATCGGGAATACCGACGATCGAATCTCGGGCAAGTAACGTACCGATGGACAAAGGGAATAACGTACGGGATTGAGTGAATCCTTGACACAGTGGTTCATCCGATGAAGATCATCGAGGAACACGTGAGAACTAACATGGGTATCCAGATCCCGCTGTTGGTTATTGACCGGAGAGTTGTCTCGGTCATGTCTACGTGTCTCCCGAACCCGTAGGGTCTACACACTTAAGGTTCGGTAACGCTAGGGTCGTAGAGATACATGCATGTGGAAACCCGAAAGTTGTTCGGAGTCCCGGATGAGATCCCGGACGTCACGAGGAGTTCCGGAATGGTCCGGAGGTAAAGACTGATATATAGTAAGTCCAGTTTCGGCTATCGGGTGATCTCCGGGGGTCACCGGGAGCGTCCCGGGACCACCGGAGGGACCCCGGGGGTCCACCGGGTGGGGCCACCCATCCCGGTGGGGCCCCTAGGCCGCGAGGGGAAGTGTCCAGCCCTAATGGGCTGGCGCACCACTAGGGGCCCACCTCGCCATGCGCCTAGGGTTGAAACCATAGGGGGGAGGGGGCGCCCCACTAGCCTTGGGGGGCAAGGAACCCCCCCCCCCCTGGCCGCCGCCCCCTGCAGATTGGATCTGCAGGGGCCCTGGCGCACCCCCTGGCCCCCTATATATATGTGGGGAGGGAGAGGGCAGCCGCACCCAAGCCCTGGCGCCTCTCCCCCTCCCGTCACACCTCCATACTCCCAACGCAGGGCGCCCGGCGAAGCCCTGCGATCTCCACTGCATCCGTCATCACGCCGTCGTGCTGCCGGATCTCTGACGACTTCTCCTCCCCCCTTGCTGGATCAGGAAGGAGGTGACGTTGCTGCACCGGACGTGTGTTGAACGCGGAGGTGCCGTCCGTTCGGCGCTAGATCATCGGTGACGAAGAACGCGAAGAGTACGACTACTTCATCCACGCTTCTTCGAAAGCTTCCGCTCGCGATCTACATAACGGTATGTAGATGCACTCTTACTTGCTCGTTGCTAGATGTCTCCATAGTTGGATCTTGGTGAAAGCGTAGAAATTTTTTGAATTATGCTACGTTCCCCAACAAATACATCATCCATATTCGCAATATTCAGATTGCTTTATCATATTCTTGCTTGTTCTTTGATTGCATGCAGGAATAGACCTTCGTGGTCAGGCTGATCGTGCTTCTGGCATCGTCAGTAACCCCTGGAGATTGGTTTAGCGATTGCTAAGGCGCAACGTCGTGCACGTTTGTAGTCGGATCGTCAAAGTCGTCTCCACCAAATCGATAGTTATCATCTCATCGAAAGATCGGGCCCCTCGCCTCTATCAGCAACTTTGTCCATTCACCTCTCATTGCTGGATTAGGTCTTGCAATGCTCTACAAGTATAGTGATTGGTGGGTTTTAGTTTGGGAGTAATTATATGTGATAGTTTATTTGATTTATATGCAATTTGAGCTCAAATTAACTTCTTAGTTTGCATATGTAGGTGTGGTTTACTTAGTGCCTTCCCGTCCCCGTCCTAACCATCGCCGATCGCCCGCACCATCCCGTCGCCAGCACCACCTTGGTGAGCCTCTTATTCTTATCCTTTTTATAATAATAAATCATGTTTGTGTGATTTAGATAGTTACTTTATAATTTTCTTACCCATACGTTGTTTGTTATACATAGTGGCATGGTTTTGATATTCGTCCCCGTCGGCCCCCGTCCAGTTATGATTCAGATATGGTGTATTCTCTTTTATAACTATTTGTTGCATTTCGTGTTTATGATAATTATGCCCATCAAGTTGACATAGATATTTTTATCTAGGAGGTATATGAACCGGTAATTGCAACCGACCCCCTTGTCGAGAAGTTAAATTTGCTTAAAAAATAAAACGAGTATTTGAAAGAAAAATTGAAAATAATTGAAGATGGGAAGATGAAACTGGAGTTGTATGTTACTGATGTCGTCGATGATCACAAGATCAAGATGGATGCAATGCGCTTGAAGCTTAGAAAGATTAGAAAGTATGCCATTGATAATGAGGCTTGGTATCATTATATTGTTGGATCAATTGTTACCTTAGTTGCGATCTTGATTGCATTTGTTGTTGCATTTAAATGCTTTAGATAGAGACTTTGTATGTTGTTTTATGAGAATAAGTGTGTATGAACTTGCATTATTTTGGTGCTTGCGAACCATGCCTCATAGGCAAGGTGACTAAAACTTCGTTCTCCGGAACAATAGAGCGAGCAACTGACTTATTGGAAATCATACATACTGATGTATGTGGTCCAATGAGCGTTGAGGCTCGCGGCGGGTATCGTTATTTTCTCACCTTCACAGATGGTTTGAGTAGATATGGGTATATCTACTTGATGAAACACAAGTCTGAAACATTTGAAAAGTTCAAAGAATTTCAGAGTGAAGTAGAGAATCATCGTAACAAGAAAATAAAGTTTCTATGATCTGATCGCGGAGGCGAATATTTGAGTTACGAGTTTGATCTTCATTTGAAACAATGTGGAATAGTTTCACAACTCACGCCACCTGGAACACCACACCGTAATGGTGTGTCTGAACGTCGTAACCGTACGTTACTAGATATGGTGCAATCTATGATGTCTCTTACCGATTTACTACTGTCGTTTTGGGGTTATGCTTTAGAGACTGCTGCATTCACGTTAAATAGGACACCATCTAAATCCGTTGAGACGACACCTTATGAACTGTGGTTTCGCAAGAAACCCAAGTTGTTGTTTCTTAAAGTTTGGGGCTGCGATGCTTATGTGAAAAAGTTTAAACCTAATAAGCTCGAACCCAATTCGGAGAAATGTATCTTCATAGGATAACCAAAGGAAACTGTTGGGTACACCTTCTATCACATATCCGAAGGCAAGATATTCGTTGCTAAGAATTGATCCTTTCTAGAGAAGGATTTTCTCTCGAAAGAAGTGAGTGGGAGGAAAGTAGAACTTGATGAGGTAATTGTACCTTCTTCCGAATTGGAAAGTAGTTCATCACAGAAATTAGTTCTAGTGATTCCTACACCAATTAGTGAGGAAGCTAATGATGATGATCATGAAACTTCATATCAAGTTATTACTGAACCTCGTAAGTCATCCAGAGTATGTTCCGCACCAGAGTGGTATAGTAACCCTATTCTGGAAGTCGTGTTACTAGACCATTATGAACCTACGAACTATGAGGAATCGATGATGAGCCCAGATTCCGCAAAATAGCTAGAGGCCATGAAATCTGAGATGGGATCTACGTATGAGAACAAAGTGTGGACTTTAGTTGACTTGCCCGATGATGGGCAAGCCATTGAAAATAAATGGATCTTTAAGAGGAAGACTGACGCCGATGGTAATGTTATTGTCTACAAAGCTCGACTTGTTGCAAAAGGTTTTCGACAAGTTCAAGGAGTTGGCTACGATGAGACTTTCTCACCCGTAGCGATGCTTAAGTCTGTCCAAATCATGTTAGCAATTGCCGCATTTTATGATTATGAAATCTGGCAAATGGATGTCAAAACTGCATTCCTAAATGGATATCTCAAAGAAGAGTTGTATATGATGCAACCAGAAGGTTTTGTCGATCCTAAAAGTGCTAACAAAGTGTGCAAGCTCCAGCGATCCATCTATGGACTTGTGCAAGCATCTCGGAGTTGGAATATACGCTTTGATGAGGTGATCAAAGCATATCGTTTTATAGAGACTTTTGGAGAAGTCTGTATTTACAAGAAAGTGAGTGGGAGCTCTGTAGCATTTCTGATATTATATGTGTATGACATATTGTTGATTGGAAATGATGTAGAATTTCTGGATAGCATAAAAGGATACTTGAATAAGAGATTTTCAATGAAAGACCTCGGTGAAGTTGCTTATATATTGGGCATCAAGATCTATAGAGATAGATCAAGACGCTTAATTGGACTTTCACAAAGCACATACCTTGATAAAGTTTTGAAGAAGTTCAAAATGGATCAGTCAAAGAAAGGGTTCTTGCATGTGTTACAAGGAGTGACGTTGAGTAGGACTCAATGCCCGACCACTTCAGAAGATAGAGAAAAAATGAAAGTCATTCCCTATGCTTCAGCCATAGGTTCTGTCATGTATGCAATGTTGTGTACCAGACCTGATGTGTGCCTTGCTATAAATCTAGCAGGGAGGTACCAAAGTAATCTAGGAGTGGATCACTGGACAGCGGTCAAGAACATCCTGAAATACTTGAAAAGGACGAAGGATATGTTTCTCTTTTATGGAGGTGACAAAGAGCTCATCGTAAATGGTTACGTTGATGCAAGCTTTGACAGTGACCCGGATGACTCTAAGTCATAAACCGGATACGTATTTTTATTGAATGGTGGAGCTATCAGTTGGTGCAGTTCTAAACAGAGCGTCGTGGCAGGATCTACGTGTAAAGCGGAGTACATAGCTGCTTCGGAAGCAGCAAATGGAGGAGTCTGAATGAAGGAGTTCATATCCGATCTAGGTGTAATACACTGGAGCAATAGCCTTGGCGAAGGAATCCAGGTTTCACAAGAGAACCAAGCACATCAAGGGACACTTCAACTCCATCCGCAATCAAGTCAAGGAAGGAGACATATAATTTGCGAAATACATATGGATCTGAGTGTCACAGACCCGTTGACTAAGCACTCTTCCACAAGCAAAACATGATCAGCACCAAGACTCCATGGGTGTTAGAATCATTACTATGTAATCTAGATTATTGACTCTAGTGCAAGTGGGAGACGGAAGGAAATATGCCCTGGAGGCAATAATAAAGTTGTTATTTATGTTTCCTTATATATCATGATAAATGTCTTTTATTCATGCTAAAATTGTATTAAACGAAAACTTGATACATGTGTGAATACATAGACAAAACAGAGTGTCCCTAGTATGCCTCTACTTGACTAGCTCGTTAATCAAAGATGGTTGAGTTTCCTAACCATAGACATGTGTTGTCATTTGATCAACGGGATCGCATCATTAGGAGAATGATGTGATGGATAAGACCCATCCGTTAGCTTAGAATAATGATCGTTTAGTTTTGTTGTTATTGCTTTCTTCATGACTTGTACATGTTCCTCTGACTATGAGATTATACAACTCCCGAATACCGGAGGAACAGCTTGTGTTCTATAAAACGTCACAACGTAACTAGGTGATTATAAAGATGCTCTACAGGTGTCTCCAAAGGTGTTTGTGGTGTTGGCATAGATCAAGATTAGGATTTGTCACTCCGAGTGTCGGGGAGGTATCTTTGGGCTCTGTCAGTAATACACATCATAATAATCCTTGCAAGCAAATGACTAATGAGTGTCTCATGAGATGATGTATTACGGAACGAGTAAAGAGACTTGCCGGTAACAAGATTGAAGTAGGTACGTTGATACCGACGATCGAATCTCGGGCAAGTAACATACCGATGACAAAGGGAACAACGTATGTGGTTTTGCGGTTTGACCGATAAAGATCTTCGTAGAATATGTAGGAGCTAATATGAGCATCCATTTTACGCTATTGGTTATTGACCGGAGATGTGTCTTGGTCATGTCTACATAGTTCTCGAACCCGTAGGGTCCGCACGCTTAACGTTCGATGACGATTTGTATTATGTGTTTATGATGAATGAAGATTGTTCGGAGTCCTGGATGAGATCACAGACATGACGAGGAGTCTCGAAATGGTTGAGACATAAAGAATGATATATTATACTATGTTATTCGGACACCGGATGAGTTCTGGGGTCACCCGATAAATATTGGAGTGGCGGAAGGGTTATCGGAACCACCGAGGAAGTAATGGGCCTTATTGGGCCTTAGGGGAGAGAGAGGGCAGCAGCCAAGGGCTGGCTGCGCGCCCCCCATGGGCCTAGTCCGAATTGGACTAGGGGGAGGGGCGGCGCCCCCTCTTTCATTCTCCACTCCCTCTCCTTCCTTCTTCTCATAGTTGGACTAGGAAAGGGGGGATCCAACTCCTACTAGGAGTAGGATTGCCCCCCTTGGGCGCGCCCTATGAGGCCGGCCGGCCTCCCCCTTGCTCCTTTATATACGGGGGCAGGGGGTCACCCTAGAACACACAAGTTAACAATTGTTTTAGCCGTGTGCGGTGCCCCCCTCCACAGATTCCACCTCAGGTCATATTGTCGTAGTGCTTAAGCGAAGCCCTGCGCGGATCACATCATCAACATCGCCGCCACGCCTTCGTGCTGCCATAACTCTCCCTCGTCCTCAACTGGATCAAGAGCTCGAGGGACGTCATTGTGCTGAACGTGTGCTGAACACGGAGGTGTCGTACGTTCGATACTTGGACTGGTTGGATCGTGAAGACGTTCGACTACATCAACCGCCTTACTAAACGCTTCCACTTTCGGTCTACGAGGGTACGTGGCCACACTCTCCCCGCTCGTTGCTATGCTTCTCCTAGATAGATCTTGCATGATCGTAGGAAAAAAATTGAAATACTACGTTCCCCAACACAGAGAACACTAGAAGTAAATTTATATCTAGGTCCGTAGACCACCTAGCAACGACTACAAGCACTAAAGTGAGCCGAATGCGTCGCGCCGTCATCGTCCCTCCCTCGTCGGAGCCGGGCAAACATTGTTGTAGTAGACAGTCGGTAAGTCCTCATGCTAAGGCCCCATAGGACCAGCACACTAGAACAGCAACCACCGCCGATGAAGAGAAGCGTAGATCAGAAGGATCCAACTTGCACACACACAAATGTAGACGAACGAAGACCGGATCTAGTTGGATCCATGGAAGACAAATGCCGATCGGATCCCAGAAGATCCGTCGGAGACAAACCACCACATGCCTTACGACGATGCTTGAAACATCACTTGGACAGGGGCTAGGCGGGGAGGACCTTATTCCATATTCAAGAAGCAGTCGTCGCCTCGTCTTCTTGAACATGGCGCAAACCCTAACAAAACTCAAAAAGGCAGATAAAACAGAGCCCTCCCGCCAGCAAGGGTCGGGATCCACCGCGCCTTCATGGTCCAAGGACCATATGAGACGAGGCGGACCGGTGGCGGCGCTGGCAAGAGGCATGGAAACCCTAGAAGAGAGTTCCCAGGAGGGCTGGCGTGGTGACGGCTCCTTCAATAAGGCGCCAACACTTTTTGGCTAACATGATCAAATTAAAACTATGTATGCCTCAAAATGCCATGCCTCCTCGGTACTTGGGAACACACATCTTTCACCAACCAAACCAATGTATTTTATGTTCGTCCTCACCGTCACCTCACCAGAAATGCGATATAGTATCAGTGATTCTCTTGCAAATTTTCTTTAGGAATTTTGCTTGAAACATCGCATTACTAATGGAGAAGCTCATAGAGTGGCTAGAATGGCATCCTCGAGGGATGCAGGCCGACACTTATGGCTGAAATCTTCCCCATCCAAATTATTTATGTAACCATGTAAACTATGGTACTCCTACTTGAGACATTTAGTTTGAGACGGAAGAGCATTATGCAATAAAGGTAGTGTTGTTCCAACCCTGCCTCTTTAGAGTGGTGGTGGCGGCCGATCTCTTTTCCCCTTTCCCTTCCAAGCTTTTTTTAGAACTTCCTTCCTAGCTAGTTTCCCCATCCTTCTCAATAATAATAAAAAAGTTACCTTCCCCATTGGCTCAAACATCGATGGATTAGGAAAAAAGTGGATGGTGCATGTGGGCCGGGCCTTAGCGGTGGCTTCTAACCAACCCAGCTATTTTATTTTATTGTTTTTTAATAATCAACCAAGATAAGGTCTTTTACAATGCAAGGTGCTTAGAAGAGGTGTTTGAAGAAATAAATCAGGTTTTTCTTAAGCACCGGTGCTTATTTGTACAGGGCAAACGCTTAACTAGGTGTCTCTCTTGTAAAAATAAACACTGGTGCTTTAGAAAAACCCGATTTATTTTTCTAAGCACCACCTTGAGCACCTAGCATTTGTACAAGGTCTAAGAGGAGCCTGACACCCTAGTAGTAATCCGACAAGACAAGAAGAAAAGGGGAAAAGAAAAAGGTAAACGCTTGCAGCCGGTGCGCCAGCTGAGTTTTTGGCTGGTCGCACCGCGCTCGCTCGCTTGTTGTCTTCTACACGCAAGCCACACATCCTAGTTAGGCGCACGCGTCGCCCCCCGCGACAAAATCTTATCCTTTCATACGCAATCCTGCCCACTTGGTTCTCCTCAACGATGCCTCTTTCTTCTTCCACCAACACACCACACACCATCGCTCATGTTGTTCCGTGTCAGATCCCTGCGCTGCAAGAGGCACTTGGCTGCTGCGACGGAGGCCATGGCCGGCTAGCCGGCGCTATGTGGCGGCTCTGCGCGACGACGCGAAGCTGCGTTCCTCGCACGTTCCGCTGCGAGGCAAGCGATGTTGGTGAGGAGCTGGATAGGGACAAGCGCCAGAGGCCCATAGTGGTTTTACGGGGTGATGTGGAGGCAAAGGAGTGCTGCAACCGCAGGTGGCGGATCTGCAATCGTGGTTTAGCGACCCTGGAGCTAGCGGCCACCACCAGCGGTGGAGCTGCAATCGTGGTTTGGCGACGCTGGAGCCAGCGGCCACCGCCGGTGGTGGAGTTGCACCCGTGCGCAGACGGAGCTGCAACCGGCCACGGGAAAGCCACAAGCAGCTGCAGCCTTTTTTGAGGGCGGAGCTGTCACCGGCGAAGGGGGGAGCTACAACCACACACCGAGATGCTGGAACCGTTCTGCGTGAATGCTACAACCATGGCCTAATTCTACTGGAGCCAGTCGTGTATGCTACATCGATGGCCCAATTTTTGAATTTTTGCTATCAATGGCATTTTGGTTTGCTTGAACCATCCTCAATTTTTGCTACCACCGATGGCTCGGTTTGTTGGAACATCACCTAGTTTTGCATTTATTTATTTATTTATTGCTTCCATCATTTTGATTCTGTGGCGATTTTTGTTGAAACCAGAGTAAATTATTGTTGGAACCGACTTCTTCTTTTGCTACAATGGAATTTGATGGAGAATTTGTTTTTTCTTGCAAAATTTTGTGCTGGAACCAGCATCGGCAGGAGCTGGAACCGACATCTGCAGGAGCTGCAAAAATTGGGCCGGCCGCGCGCCTAGCACTGCCCAAAAACAAAGAAAAAACAGCTAACCGCTTCGAACGAGGAACCCTAATCGTCGATCGATCTGTCCCGCTTTCGTGGAGGAGACGGACTCTGATTAAGCACCATCCCTATTCCTTCTGATCTGATCTGATATATATAGACCGACCAGACCAGAGGATCCGGCAGAAACAGAACAAGAAATCGATGGCGATGGCGGCGGCGATGAGGGTCGGCGGCGGCGCTCTGCTCCGGCGGACGCCCGTCGCGGAGGCAAGGCGGCGCCTCGCCCACACGACCCCGGAGGAGATGACAGAGGTGGCGACCCGCGCGGCGCGAATCGACAAGACCAAGGAGGAGCTGTTCGACATGGTCATTGACCTTAATAGCAACTACAAGGTTCCCCACAGCATGAAACGGCAGCACTTGCTCCTGTCGCAGCGTCTCTCCTCACAAATTCAGCCTAGACCATACGACCCAGCCTGGTAACAAACTACTCTACTATCTATCTACTTACTATTGATTTGGATTTACACATGTTCATACTATATATCCTTTCCTCTCCGTCTGCAAACTAATATAAAAACGTTTAGATCACTATTTTAGTTTACAGAGGGAGTAGTATGTTGCTTCTAGATGCTTTTAGATTTGTCTCTAGATAGATTTTACATATGTCTGGTCTGGTCTGGTCTGTGAGAACTCATCTCATATGTATTGTATTGTGTTGTACCGTAGGCGTTTCTGTCGACGCACCGAAAGACGCAATACTTTCTACAAGTTTCTGGGCGTGACTACTTGTGGCCTTGTCGGCTCAGCCGGCCTCTTCTTGCTGCTACATGGACCTCATCACCGACCAAAGAAGTGGGTTGTCGACTGGTGGGACAAGCTAACCAGTTAGAATTCATCCATCCATCCATGCCTTCAACAACATATATAGAATGACAACAACAAGACTAGCTTGTCATGAGGTTTATGTTAATTAGCTTTGCTTGGCTACCAAGTGCTATTATATGTTTGGACGGTCTATCTATCTTTCTTGTGCAACGATTTGTACTTGTCTGCACTCGTATTTATATCAGATTCAGTAAACATCAAGTATGAAGTGAGTGTATCACAACTTCCTCATCGAAACACCAGCTGCTGAAATTGCATAAGGGCAAAAGAAAAATGTTCTAAACTAAGTTCTGCACATAACAGATTGTTTTACTCTAAAGTTACACACTAAAGAGTGTCCCCAAATTTTGTCTCAGATATATGCACCTGCACAAGCATGTTTTGAGAGCACAAAATAGAAGCAAGGTAAACAAGCAAATCCGTGAATATTAATCCATTATTTCACATATAAAATCTGTACAAAACCCTGACGAGCCCTTGGCTGGTGGTGGAGAGGTTCCGGATGTACTTGGACACTTGAGGAAGGTCGCGCGTATGATGAGAATAAAAGCATTCCTAATTTTGACGATATAGTAACATGATGTTGGATCCAATCCTTTTGAATTGTCGGTTGTCCATCATTATTCTTGGGAAGAGACAATAATTAACCTTGGACAATTTATTCGTGAAAATGTATGTCTATTTAAATCGCATAAAAAAAATCTCGCCGCCTTGGTCTGCTCGCTGCAACACACACATCAACATTGGTATTCCCTCTGTGCCGTAATATAAGATCGTAGCTTGCAAAACGATATTATATTTTGAGACGGAGTACATTCCTCCACTCGCTATTGTCGCAACTGAACTTAAACTTGAACGACCAGGGCTTTCCTACAGAAAATTGTGCTTAAATTTCAGTACCAGCCAACTGAAGTGAAGTGAAATGAACATGCATGGTGTTTTTTTTTTTTGAGTGGTAAACCTGGCTTTATTGAGAATTGTTCCGGTTTACAGGAATAACAAAGGGATCATGGGGTGAACCCAGCCACAGATGGCGTCCCTGAACTAGAGAAGTAGAAAACTTAGCTAAATTATGAGCATCTATATTGTTCCTTCGGCCTTCAAAGATGAAGTCACATCGAACGAACTGTCTCGCCTGAGCTTGTATCTCCTTGATGATGCTGCTGTATCTTCCTTCTGTCCCCATCTTGATTTCTTGCACTACAGATTTACAGTCACATGCGATAATGATCCGCTCGGCATTTAGATCCTGAGCTAGAGCAAGAGCCTCTCGGCAAGCGAGAGCTTCTAGCATTGGTGGATCAATTATATCCTCAAAGACCATTGCTGAAGAACCCAGAAACAGCCCCTCATGGTTTCTGCATATAGTAGCAGCTGCCCCCCTTCTCCCACTTCTCGAAACTCCGCCATCTACTTGAATTTTAACCAAGCCATCTGCAGGCCCGTTCCACACTTGACCAGCGGCAGAACTCTCACCCGCTTGATGTACTTCATTTGGTGGATTCGGCACTGACTGGAGAGTTTCCAGCTCTTTGATGAATGAATGTACGAAGGAATGTGTCGCATGGGGGCTCTGAAACTCACCTTCCTGAATTGCCTTTCTCCTAGCCCACCAGATGGCCCACATAGTTACAGCCATTAAAACAAGGCTATCTCGAGGAATATGATCAAAAGCTGTGAATAGCCACACCCTTGCATTCGGCTCATTTGAGGATTGTACATAATCAAGTATGTTTTCATCAGTCAAGGCCCAAACACACCTTGCAGCTGTGCATTCAAACAGCGAATGGCGCCATGAGTCTCTCATACCACAAAGCTGGCATTTATCATTGTCCGCCATATTCCTCGCATGCCTTACATCTTCTGTTGGGATTGATAGCCTAGACAATCTCCACATGAAATGTCGTATTTTTCCCGGTATTTGTACAGACCACAAAGTCTCCCATGATTTTACTTCCGCATCAATATCAGAGGAGCCCGATCTTCCTTCTAACCAATCCTCTCTTCTGCGCTTTGTGTCAGCTAGCATTCGGTAAGCAGATCTTACCGAAAAGACTCCATTTCTCTCGAAGTTCCATGCCCAGTGGTCCTCCATCTGCCTTGTACAGACCGGGATGGCCAAGATTGCCATTTTATCCGCCACAATGAAGTTTGCATTCAGAGCTTCTCTGTTCCATGCTGCATTGTGCGCATCAATCAGCTCACTAACATACTGAGGGGGATTCCCTGAGAGACATGCAAAAGGGCGCATCGAAGCTGCTCTTGGTATCCAGTTATCCGTCCAAATTCTGGTTGTTGTGCCATCGCCAATTCTCCTAATTATCCCCTGCTTGAGGACATCCCTTCCCTCAACAATCGCCCTCCATACTTGTGATGGCCTGTTGCCAAGCTCAGCTTCCAATATGGAACTTTGAGGGTAGTATGCTGCCTTCAGGATTTTCGAACATAATGTCTGTGGATGCTGAAGGAGTCTCCATGACTGTCTTGCTAGGAGAGCTAGGTTGAAAAGCTCGAAATCCCGAAACCCTAATCCTCCCATGAATTTCGGCTGTGTCATGGATTTCCAGGAGACCCAAGCTGGTTTCCTTTTGCCCTCTTTACTGCCCCACCAAAACTGTCTTATCAACTTGTTTAAATGTTCACAGAGTCCCCTTGGTAGTTTGAAGCATGACATTGAGAAAACCGGCACTGCTTGTGCCACCGATTTTACTAGAACTTCCTTCCCTTGAGCGGATAAACACTTTTCCATCCATCCCTTCACCTTGCTCCACAATCTATCCTTCAGGTACTTAAAAGCCCCATTCTTTGAAGAGCCTATATCAGAAGGCATCCCTAGATACTTTTCATTCAGCGATTCATTAGGGACATTGAGGATGCTTTTAATCTCATCTTTGATAGTGGTCGGGCATCCCTTGCTAAAAAATATAGAAGACTTTAAAGCGTTAATTCTCTGACCTGAAGCCTGGCAATAGATTTCCAACAAGTTTGACACCTCATTCGCCCCTTCTCCAGTTGCTTTAAAGAACAGCAGGCTATCATCCGCGAACAACAGGTGATTAACAGGGGGTGCCGAGGGCGCCACTTGTAACCCACCCAGTTGAGATGACTGACTTAAATTTTTCAATAGGCCTGAAAGGCCCTCCGCTGCCAATAAGAACAGGTAAGGGGAGATAGGATCTCCCTGACGAATACCTCTGCTAGGTCTAAATTCTTCCAACTTTCTCCCATTGAACAAAACAGAATATGAAACTGAAGAAACCATGTTCATAACAATATCAACCCATCTCTGAGAGAAACCCAACTTTAGCATGATTGCTCTTAAGTAATCCCATTCCAATCTATCATATGCTTTCATCATGTCCAACTTCAGAGCGCAGTGTCTGTGTTTGATTGCTTTGTTTCTTTTCATAAAATGCAGGCACTCATAGGCCACGATGATGTTATCTGTGATCAAACGTCCTGGCACAAAGGCCGACTGTTCTGCTGAGATAATCTCAGGTAACACAAGCTTCAGACGGTTAGCGATAACCTTGGAGGCTATCTTATAAAGCACATTGCATAAACTTATCGGTCGGAACTGTGACAAGAGAGTGGGGTTCTTTACCTTCGGTATTAATACCAAGATAGTTTGATTAATATCTTCTGCACTCTCCCTTCCTTCCACTATTGCTAGGACAGCCCTTGTTACTTCCTCCCCACACACCCGCCAGTGTTTCTGAAAAAAATGCGCCGGGAACCCGTCTGGCCCTGGTGCTTTTGTGGGGAACATTTGGTAAAGAGCTGTTTTTACCTCCTTTTCTGTATAGCCCGCATCCAAAAGAGCCCGCATCTCATTCGTGACTTTAGCTGGAACCGCATCCAACACCTCTTGCATATTGTTGCACCCCTCGGACGTATAGAGGTCTTTGTAAAACATAGTTGTCATTGCTTCAAGCTCCTCCTCCTCCTCCGTAATCTGTCCATCCGGTTTGGTCAAGGCCGATATTTTGTTCTTCCTCCTCCTCATCGAGGCTCTTTGCTGGAAATATTTGGTATTACTATCGCCATGAGTAAGCCAATCAACCCGCGAGCGCTGTCTACTCAGAATCTCTTCCCTGTGGTAAAGCTCAACAAGCCTATCAGCCGCCTTGATCTCCAGATGGCTAGGTTCAGTCCGTCCTGGAACACTTTTGAGAGCCTCCAATTCTCTGGAGAGTTGTTTGATCTCCCGCTTTACGTTTCCGAAAGTGTGTCTATCCCAACTGTGCAGATTTTCACTTAGGTCCAGCAGCTTGTTCCTAACATCGACGGCCGATAACCCTGCAGGTTTACCGTTCCAAGTTGTCTCGATGAAAGAGTGTAGCTCTGGGTGTCGTTCCCACATTACTTCATATTTGAAACTTTTAGCTTTCCTCCTAGTCTCCTCCTCGGCTGTGACTTTAAGAACAATTGGGCCGTGATCTGAACATGCCGCCGTCTCATTACTTACTTCAGCAAAAGGAAAAAGGGAGTTCCATGCTGCATCTGCTACTGCCCTGTCCAAACGGACCCTAGTATATGAACCTCCCACCACCCTTTTTTCAAAGGTCCACCATCTACCTTTGTGGCCCATGTCCAGCAATCCGCAGATGTCTAAAGCATCCCTAAATCCATCCATCTGACCCTGTCCTCGTAGGTTTACACCTTCATGTTCTGACTGCAGAAGAACTTCGTTAAAATCACCGATTGCTACCCAAGGCAGCGTCGATGATCCTACTAGAGAGCAAAGCGTCTCCCAAGTATTATGTCTATCAGACACACGTGCCTCTCCATAAACACAGGTTAGTCTCCACTGAGAGGAGCCGAGGCCTGATATATTGGTGTCTATATGATACTTGGAGTAACCATTAACTTCTAGTTTTATTGCATCATTCCAGAAAATTACAAGGCCACCACTCCGGCCCGAACTGCTAACAGCAAACGATCTATCAAAACCAAAGGATTGTGCTAGAATCTCGACACGTGCTCGAGGAAGTTGAGTTTCTATTAAACATAGCACGGCCGGGGCAAATTTAGCCGTGAGAACACGGACTTCACGAACTGTCGCGGGGTTGCCCAAACCGCGGCAGTTCCAACATAGCACACTCATTGGATCCGGCGGTCCTCCTCTCGGGAGGCCGCCTCTGACATATCTTCATCGCGTTGGGCATCAACTATTTCTCCTTGTTTCCTTCTCTTAACTATTGGGACTTTGCCAGGAGTTTTCTGTCCACCATTGTTGCTAGTTGAGGTTGAACCCCCCTCCAGCAAAAGTACTGTATCAGCTACCTTCCCCGCTATGTTTGAGACTGGTACTCCTCTGATATTCAATGTTCCATCGGGTGAAATCAGCCTCTTTCGGACGTTCTTCTCCCCCGCTTCCCAGTTTCCATTCTGACTCATTATTTCTTCTGGCATATCCTCGCCTTCGCCTGCTCTGTATCTTCCTCCAACACTAGCGCCTCTCCCTTGCCTTCCTCCTCTCTCAGTCCTCCCTCCTGCTCTGCCTCTGCTAGCATCTCTTCCTCGCCCTTCCCCTTCTGGTTGAGCTCTAGGGTTTGGCTCGGGGATCCATAGCAACCAGTTACCCCATTCAAAAGACCTGGGATCGTGGACCCCATCTCCACACTCCTCTGCTATATGACCCATCAGCCCACAATGAAAGCAGAAGTCTGGGAGTTTTTCATACGTCACTGGGTATCTCTTGCTCTCTTTCAAAGTTATTGGAACGAATCTAACCAGGGGCTCATGTACATCCAAGTATACCCTCACCCTTAAAAAGTTGTTTGGGTTTATCACTCCCTCATTCACCACCACCGTGATAGGTGGCCCTCCCACCTTAGCTGCAACCTTTTCAGCTAGAGATTTCTTGGCTGTCAGTCCAGGCGGCAAGCCTTTAATCCTCGCCCACACCGGGATTTTGTTTAGTTTGTACTGAGAAACATCAGAGAAACCATCATATTCTTGAATAACTACAGGCGCCTTGCGGAAAAGCCAAGGCCCCCCCTCCATGATCCTCTTCCAGTCCCCCAGACAATGACATTGAACGAGGAACAAATTAGGTCCCTTGATGTTGAAGGTGACACCTTTAGCAGCCGCCCAAGCATTGCGCATCTGGTTAAGCAGCGCCGAGTGCCCAAAGGGCCGGGTAGTATGAACCCTAAATATGCCTAACCATCGGACCTCCCCGATCAGATCATCCACCTCTCCAGAAAAATCAAGATCTTCCGCCTCCTCTCCGTGTAGATTCATCCCTGCAAACTGATCGTCCAATTCCTCATCAGCCCTGTATGATCCATACTCATCTTCCTCCTCCTCCCGATACTTATCATCCTCGTCTCTGCCTCCGTTCGCTCCAGCATCCTCACCGATCAGATCCGAGTCCCCGCCGCCATGTGGAACCGCTGGGCGAGGCACTTCCTTCCTGACTCCTTCTGTAGCCGCCGCTCCAGATGGCGGTGGATCCTCCATGCAGACTGCCAGGGCGCTCCCAGCAGGTGTAGGTAGACTCCCCTTGGCCGGGACGCCGGCCATCGGGCAGGTTTAACGTAGACTCCGGCGGTAGATCGCCGGAGGAAAAGGTGGAACCCTAGCGCCGAAACCCTAGGGGAAAAGTCTGAACATGCATGGTGTGAATCAACCAATCGACAACATGGCTAGACGTCCACAACCAGCCGCGTGCAAATTGGTGAAAGGGAACTTGGCCGGCCCAAGATGATGGCCTCTAGCTAGAGCAGATACATGATAAAGCAACCATCCGATACAATTGCTGGGGCCGCAACACAAACAAGCCCAAGAAAATAAAAAATGAGAGAAAGAAAGAGAAATAAATGCCGACGCAGGCAGATCAACGAAGCGAAGACGGCCAACACCCGTTGCACCCTCCGGAGAAGTTTCACCGCACTCCTAGCACTCCGAAGCCTCGCGTACCAAGCAACACCTTCAGGAAGAAATGCGACGACGACACGGCTGTTGCCCATACAAGTCCTTGGGTTTCCCCCAGTACGCGAACGGCTGTGGGGACGGGTATCACCGACGCCCCTCAGGAAGGTCTGGCGGAGCTCGCGGGCGTAGCCACGCCGCCAGGGAATTCTCCTGCCCCGAAACAAGCACCACCATCCCGGACGATCGGAAGTGCACCGCCCAACATGCCGCCCACCAACATGTGCCACCAGGGTCACCAAACCAACGTCACCGTCGCACTGAGGCCACCAACACGAGACATGGAGGGAGGACGAGGAGACAATGAGCTCGGGGACAACCGCAACGCAGCCGACAACAGGAGCCGGCATCTATCGCCGCGCAGAGCCGACCGGACACCGCGACGGTGACCTACCTGGCCTCCACAGGCCCGGTCGGACCCCAAAGGGTCCGGACAGTCCCTGCTGCCACGCTACAGCACGCCGACCGCCGTAGCCGTCACCACACGCGTGTTCTTGATCCGACACGTTCTTGATATAACCATGGGCTTTGTTAATATAGTTGGATCGTATGGTGTTTTTTCCTCTCTATCTTATTGTGATGAATTGAGTCTTGGTCTATGAGTTTTCGTTATGTTGGATTGAATATTGGATTTGAGATCACTTAATGTATATCTTGCATGTGGATACCAGGGGTGACAATGGGGTGTTCTATTTTTTCGATAAAGGGCGCTTTATTACTTAAAAGGTTTAAGCATTACACCCGGCCTCTGCATAACGAAGATGCACACAGCCAAACAAACAAAGTCCTCCCAGCAAAAGTAAAAATAAAAAAGGCGAAATACAAGGAAACATGTAGAGTCTCCATAACGCCTAAACCGGAGAGGGCTCAATCCTAAGATCATGATGCCAACCATGTTGGGTAAAAGTATCCCTCGCCGTAGCCTCCAATCATGTACACACCTCCGTAAACAGGTCTCAATTCTCCACGCATTGTAGAGAGGACCATAAACGAAGAGTCCCGGCACATCTTTAGATAACCTGCATAAGAGAAGTACTTTTATCATTAAAAACCTTATCATTTCTACATAGCCAAAGCGACCAAATAACGACAAGCACTCCCACCCTGAGAAGCGTTCTAAACCTGTGATCTATCCCATGTAACCAGTTGCCAAATATATTAGCAACACTATAAGGAGGATACAAGCCAGAAGCTATTTGGATGACTGACCATATAGAACGAGCCAATTTACATTGGAAGAACAAATATTTTATTGTCTCGTCATGCTGACAAAATATGGGTGGTAATGGGGTGTTCTATTGAGTCACTTGATGTATGTTTTGGTAATCAACTTGCGGATTCTCGTGGTGACATTGGGGTAATCTAGACACATAGGTTGATGCACGTTTTCATCCTATTTTCATCGATAGGAACTTTGGAGTGATTCTTTGTCGCACGTTGAGAGATTGTTATATGATTTAATTATCTTAGCATTGTTGAGAGATTGCACTAGTGAAACTATGAACCCTAGGCCTTGTTTTCAAGCATTGCTATACCGTTTTGCTCATTGTTTGCTACTTGCTACCTTGTTGTTTTAGATTACAAAAACCTATATCTACCATATGTATTACACTTGTATTACAATCTCTTCGTCGAACTAGTGCACCTATACAATTTACTATTGTATTGGGTGTGTTGAAAACACAAGAGACTCTTTGTTATGTGATTTCAAGATATTTTTTTTGAGAAAGACCATCTTCATCCTACACCTCCCACGAATTGATAAACCTTATGTCATCCATTTGAGAGAAATTTGATATTGTCCTACAAAACTCTATGTTTGTAGGCCCCATGGAGTCTACAAGAATAAAGTTGTGTAGTAGACATCAATGTCCCCAACCAGATCTTCCTCCACGTCCATGTCCTCCTCCTCTGCCACCTCCTGGACAGCGACCCACCTCCTTAAACCAAGACGCCCGGCGATCCTTGAGCACAAGCGTTGAAGGATGGTGTACTTCATCACCACATTCTTTGAAGCCATGGCCAAGATATCCACACACAACACACAAGTCCGGAAGACAGTCATACCTGACAATGAACACCTCCCGCTTCTTCCCCTTAACAAGAGTAACAACATTTTTGAGCGGCTTGTTGGCAATAATCTTAACACGCACCCTGAAAAGGTGCCCCTGAATTCGTGGACCTTTGCTACCAAGGATTTCAGTAGCGGGTTGAATCCATCTGGGAGAACGTGGATTTGTATCCATGTCTCAAGAGTATCTTAGGGCAAATGAAGATGGTCTGGTGAAGCCATCATAAGGTGCTAACATGGCAGCGTTGCCGCGGAAAGTCCAAGGCCCCTCCTCCATCACTCTCTCCAAAACCCAAAGGCATGAGAACTACAATGTGTACAAGTTGTCCACGGAATCTTCACCTCCTTGTCCAGGTCCTAGGGTCCTCATGTTCTTATAAAGAACCAAAACTGGTAACACTTTTTTTATATGAACCCGGGCTATGGCCATCGACCGCCTCGTCCTTTCCGGTATCGCCTCCTCATCTTCAACCACCATGTCATCGAGATCCTCTTCGGAGAGCCCCTAACTCCTTTAGCATCTCATCCACCTCGCACGTGTTCATCCCCGAGCTCGAATCACTTTTTTTTAGGGGAGGACTGAAGAAGGCCAAAGTGGACCGTGTATATGGGCTGGGCCTTGTGCTGGAGTATACACCTGGGGCGAGCGAGCAAGGGAAAAGGAGCTTCGTGTAGATCCTATCCTAAAAAAAAAAAGAGCTTCGTGTTGGAGACGGAAACGAAGGCGCCTCCCTCTGGTCTGATATATACGTACTGGAGTAGAATCGATTGATTTGATCATCAGGCATCAAGTGAAGAAATCGATGGCGGCGGCGATGAGATTCGGCCTCGGCGGTGGCGCTTTGCTCCGGCGAGCGCCCGTGGCGGAGGTAAGGCGGCGGCTCGCCCACACCAAGCCCTGCGGCCCGGAGGAGATGAGGGACGGCGCGGCCCGCGTGGCGCAGATCGACAAGGCCAAAGAGGAGCTGTTCGACATGGTGCATGGCCTGGTTACCACCTACGATGTTCCGCACAGGATGAGTCGCAAGTACATGCTTCTCATGCAGCGCCTCTCCTCCCAAATCAACCCTAGACCCCAAGACCCAATCTGGTAACTATCTTGTCTCATTTGATTATTTCGCATGCATATTGTTTATTATGTACTACTACTCGTATATTGTTTTCACCTGCTAGCTATCTATTTGGATTGTACTCCCTTTATTTTGTAAAGTAGTGATCTAAACGCTCTTATATTTCTTTATGTTTCCACATGCTAGCTATCTATTTGGATTGTACTAAGACTAAGCTAGAAAAACGTCTTTCATTAAGTTACAAACCCAAATCATCAAGGTTGTACATTCCATCTCATCCGTATATATTGTATTATTATTTTTTGAAACGAATTCGGGAACTTTATCCGTATATATTGTTTTTGCATTGTATTGTGTTGCAGGCGTTTCTGTCGACGCCACGAAAGACGCAATACTTACTACAAGTTTCTGGGGGCATCTACGTCTGGCATTTTGATTGGAGCTGGCATCGGCTTGCTCCTGTTTGCTCCACGAAAAAATTCTGTTGCAGACTGGTGGAACAAAGTTACTAGTTGAATCCACCTCTCCCGCATCATACTAGTAGTTGACACTATATTAGTATATCAAAAACGCTTTTATATTAATATTCTTATATTCTGGAACAGAGAGAGGCTTATATTTGTGCCAACAAGACTAGCTTGTCATGAGGATTGTATTAGTCATCATATAGATTAGCTACTACTCCCTCCGTTCCAAAATAGATGACCCAACTTTGTACTAAAGTTAGTACAAAGTTGGGTCATCTATTTTGGAACGGAGGGAGTAGTTCTATCTTTGGACGGTCTATCCATCTTACATCGTAAGCCTATGTTTCTTGTTTGACTATAATCTACTCTACTCGTATGGCCTTTGCCCGCTACATAAGCTCTTTCAACACATATTGATGCTGGCAGGCATGATCATCATCTTTCCTCCCTGCCCATTATTTCCAATGCTTGCTTCACCATCTTTTGTTGTTGTTGTTGTTGAGCACGGTCGCATCATACTGCTACGGAACCGCATCTATCGGATGCTAAATCTAACACACGTAGGAATGTTGTTTCCTGCTATGTAGCTAGGTGTGCAACTCCCTTACTGCTGACAAAATGTTGCCTCTTGCAATGCCCAAATAAGAACGTAACAACAAAGATATATATGCAAGTAATAAATAAGGTGTGACACAGAGACACTATCAGAACTTTCCCGTATTTGCTACTGAACGAAGGTTTGCTGCTCACCGACGCTGAGGACTAAGAGCAACTCCAGCCGTTCGGTCCCCCAGGGACTGAAAGAGCGCCTCCTGAGGGATAACCGGTGATATTTCCGCTGTGGGGGCGCTCGGGTTTCCAACCGCCGCCCTAAGTTGGCACCCAGACGTCTTTTTTCAAAAAAAAAAAAAGTGGGCTCAAATTCGAAGAAAATAACTCGATTTTGAACGAAATTTAGGCGGTTTCATTCATATTTGTAAAAATTTAAAAACATACATATAAACTTTAAAAAAAGCTACACCGTAATTTTAAAAAAGTGTATACAGAGTGCTAGCTAGGAATGTTAGAGCATCTCCAGCCATTCGGCCCCCCAGGGCGCCTAAATAGAGCGGCCTGGGGGCGTACCGGCGCTAGCTCGGCCCCTGGGGGCGACCTAGCTCCCAGTCACGCCCCCAAGCGCCGGTCCCAGGATGCGGGAAATTTGAACTAGGTCGTTCCCGCTCACAAAAGACGCCATAAATCCGGCGATCGGATGTAGTCTGGCGTTACAAAAAATAGAGCGCCGCAAGTTCGCGTGCGCAACGAATCACTCGGCGGGGTCGGCTCCAGGCGTTGGCGGAGTCGGCGTGCGCGGGCTCGGCGGTGTCGGAGCTGCTTCGGTGCTGGGCTGTGCCGGCGCCGCTTCGGTACTGCTGGGCGGCGATGTGGAGGCGTCATCGTTCGGGCTTGGCGTCCGTGTGGCCCTGGGCGCGGGGGTTGTCGGCGTCGTCGGCAGCTGGTTCAGGATGAGGCCGCGCTCCGTCATGTACCACGCCTTGAGCTGCTCGTCGTTGCTCTGGAGCATGTCCGCCCCGCCCAACAGAAAAGCCATGTCGGTGTTCCTCTTCTTCGCGGCGACGTTCGTCCGGAGTAGGTCGACGTTGGTCCGGAGCAGGTCGAGCTTGATGGCGTTGTTCGTCATCAACGACGACCACTGCTCGGCGGTTTTCTCTTCACGCGGGACGGCCCGGGCCTGTGCGTCGGCGAGGCAATGCTCGATGGACTCCTGCACTCGCGCGGTTGCCGCGTCGGCTTGTTTCCCCTTCTTGGCCCCTTTGTGGCCGTCCGGCCGCCCCTCTGACACGCCCGGAGTTGTCGCGTCCGGCTTGTATGTCTCCTTGGCCTTGTCGAGGGTACGTCGGACTTCTGCCCACTTCTCGCACTTGTCAATGCGCTTGTAGACGTGGAGGTACTTGAAGTCGGCGTCGAGGTTGTCACGCCGAAACATGGCGAACATGCGCATCAACTGCGCGGAGGAACAAACAGTTGGCGGGCGCAGACGACGAAGAGAGGTGGGCGAACGGCGTGCATACCTGATCCTCAACGCTGGCGCCGCTCTCCGGGCGAGCCGCGACCTCCTCGACGATACCATGCCATTTGTTGCACGCCCCCTGGATACGCCCCCAATGGTTCGCCATCGCCTTGGAGCCGCGCTGCATGTAGACGCCTTTGAAGTAGGGGTCGACGAGCTTCCGCTCGTCAAACTCGGCCTTGATGCGGTCCCAGTACGTCTCGAAGCTCTGGTTCGTGCCGGTGGTCGGGTCGAGGCAGACGACTTTCCATGCTTCGGCGAGGCATTCCTCCTCCTTGGACGTCCACTTGATGCGCGGTTCGCCTGGCCTGGCCGCCCGCTTCTTCTTCTTGCGCCCCTTCGTCGGATCAGGAGCCGGCTCCTCCTCCCCCTCCTCGTCGTCCTCATCCTCGGGTTCCTGCGCATCTTGCACGTCCTCGCCGTAGACGTAGCCGAGCTCGGCCTCCATGCCGCCGCTGAGATCCACCACCTCGTCCTGGGTGGCGAACCCGGGAGACGCGACGGCCGCGGTCGAACCTGTCGCGATGATGTCGTCCATGTCGGCTCCTGTGTCCTCGGTGTCGCCGAGGTGCGAGTGAAAGTGCAACTAATCCCCGGGTGGTTTTGGCAATTAATAACAACATATATATCATTGAACTAATAGTTACTTGAGAATCATTTCAGAGAAGTTCAGTGATATGGGTATGGCAATGACTGAAGAAGTGGACCCCTCAAAATGCTAAGGCAAGCATTGGCAAAAGCTCAAGACTCCATTTTTGGTTTAGTGATCCAAGATCACATTGAGTCCATAGGAAAAGCCAATACTATTAAAAGGGGATGAGGTTATGTTGATGATCTGGTTGCTCAAGTGCTTAGTGATATATCTCCTCAAACTATCAGCAACCTTCACTACAAAATTCACTCATAAGTAATCTCGGTCCCACCGATTGTTCCAACTCAGTCACACCGAGATGAACCACCTCAGCCATAAGCCAAACCCTAGAAAAATCGGATATTCCGAGTTTGAAATCGGTTTCACCGAAACATGGGCTGCCAAGCTTCTGTAACCGTTTGTCATCAAATCGGTGTCACCGAGTTGATGAAGTCGGTCCCACCGAAACTGGCATGCTCCTGTCTTTGCTCAAATCGGAATAACCGAGATGGTATTTTCGGTCCCACCGAAAACCCCAACGTTCACATTATTTGAACTTTCGGTCTGACCGAGTTGTCCACTTCGGTCTCACCGAGATTGCTCAATTATGTGTGTAACGGTTGGATTTTGTGTGGAGGCTATATATACCCCTCCACCCCCTCTTCATTCGTGGAGAGAGCCATCAGAAAGAACTACCACTCCTACCTTACACTTTCTGAGAAGAGAACTACCTACCCTTGTGTTGAGATCAAGTTGCTCCACTCCCACCATATGAAACTTGATCTCTAACCTTCCCAAGTTGCTTTCCACTCAATCCTTTCTTCCACCACAGCCAAATCAGTGAGGAGAGTTGAGTGTTGGGGAGATTATCATTTGAAGCACAAGAGCAAGGAGTTCATCATCATCTACAACATCTATTACCTTTTGGAGGGTGGTGCCTCCTAGATTGGTTAGGTGTCGCTTGGGAGCCTCCGTCATCGAGATGTGGAGTTGAACCAAGAAGTTTGTAAGGGCAAGGAGATCGCCTACTTCGTGAAGATCTACCCCGAGTAAGGCTAGCCCTCAGTGGGCGTAGGCCATGATGGAATAGACAAGGTTGCTTCTTCGTGGACCCTTCGTGGGTGGAGCCCTCCGTGGACTCGCGCAGCCGTTACCCTCCGTGGGTTGAAGTCTCCATCAACGTGGATGTACAATAGCACCACCTATCGGAACCACGGGAAAAATCACCGCGTCTCCAAAATTGCGTTTGCTCTTCTCCACCTCTCTTTACTACATGTGCAATTTACTTTCCGCTGTCTACACTCTAGAATTGCATGTGTAGGGTGATACTTGACTTGATCATAATTGTGAAACTACCAAAAACTGTTCTTTGTCAAAAGGCAGAATTTTTATATTTACAAGTAGTCTAATCACCCCCCCCTCTAGACATACTTTCGATCCTACAAGTGGTATCAGAGCTTTGGTCTCCATTGTTTTGGTTTCCATTGCATTGGACTCCATAAGCTTGGTTTCACAACCTAGGAGAGTATGGCGTCTAGTGAGGGTAATTATCGTAGAGGTCCTTACTTTGATGGTACAAATTTTGCTAGTTGGAAGCATAAAATAAAAATGCATATTCTTGGTCATAACCCAGCCGCATGGGGCATTATTTGTGTTGGTATGCAAGGTGAATTCTTCGAGGAAGGAAAAGTTCCGGATCGCGAAGCCACACCTGAAGAATTGCGGATGTTGCAAAACAATGCTCAAGCTTGTGACATTCTCTTCAATGCCTTGTGTCCCGAGGAGTTCAACAAAATCAGCCGTCTTGAAAATGCAAAAGAGATTTGGGATACTTTGGTTGAAATGCACGAAGGTACTGAGTCTGTGAAGGAATCAAAGCTAGATATTCTTCAAGGTCAACTTGACAAGTTCAAGATGAAGGATGGTGAAGGAGTCGCTGAAATGTACTCTAGGCTTGCTCTCATCACAAATGAGATTGCCGGCTTAGGAAGCGAAGAAATGACTGACCGATTCATCATCAAGAAGATTCTCAGAGCTTTGGATGGAAAGTATGACACCGTGTGCACTTTGATCCAAATGATGTCAAACTACAAGACTCTCAAGCCAACTGAAGTCATTGGAAGAATTGTTGCTCATGAGATGACAATTAAGGATAAGGAAGAGCTTCACAACAAGTCAAGCGGTGCTTACAAAGCTACAAGTGATGCTCCCACAACCTCAAGTGACAAGTTAATTTCCAATGAAGAGATAAGCCTAATGGTTAAGAACTTCAGCAAATTCTACAAGAATAGAGGCAAAGAGAGAAGCTCAAAGTCTAGATCATATGATGAAAAGAGATCTTCTAGTCGTGATCGAAACTGCTACAATTGTGGAAGACCCGGACACTACTCAAATGAGTGTACGGCTCCCCACAAGAGAAGAGAAGAATCTCCAAGAAGAAGATCAAGAGATGAGTCACCTCGGAAAGAGAGAAGGAGTAGAGATGATCGTTATGAACGAAGACCCTCTCGGAGAAGCAAGGATTCGGAGAGGAAAGACAAGTCATCAAGGAGCTACACAAGAAGAAGACATCAAGCTCATGTAGGTGAATGGGTCTCCGGCTCCGACTCCGACAATCAATCCGATGGAAGCTATCACTCCGACGCCGACTACAGTCAAGATGAAGGTGTTGCCGGTCTTGCTCTCGTATCCTCCAACTCCAACTCCTACGACTTATTTGATTCACCAAATGAGGGAATTGGAAGATGCTTCATGGCTAAAGGCCCCAAGGTATCACACCCTGAATTCATTGACTTCAATAGTGATGAGGATGACTTGCTTAGTGAAGATGAGCTCTTGCATGATAAATCTAGTGAGCCTAGTAACGATGAAAATGCTAGTAGTCTTTATAGTCGAGAAGAGTCGAATGACAATGCTATGAAGGAGATTGAGCGTCTAACTAAAGAACTAAACACTCTTAAGTTAGCTCATGAAACAACTCAAGAAGATCATAGAGAGCTCTTAAGATCTCATGAGAAGCTACGCTTCGAGAAGCTCACTCTAGAGCAAGAACATGAGTTTCTAAAAGCGATCAATGACGATCTTCGAAAGAAGAGTTCTTCATATCTTGCCAAACGACTTCTCTTGTCTAATTTCTTGCCAACCATTAAGACTAAGCATGACAAGCATAAGAAAAATTCTTCCTCTAGCAGTAACAATAACCATGTTAAATCTAATGTTGTTACTTCTAGTAGTTCTCTTGATTCCACTAACAATGTTTCAAGCCAAGTTACACTTGAGCAAGAGAATAGTTTATTGAAAGGGATCGTAGAGAAAGGTGTCTACAAGAGTCTTGCCGGAAGCAAGAACTTTGAGGAAATTATTCGCAAGCAAGGAAGGCACCGGAAGAATAAAGGAATTGGTTTTGAGCGAAAGTTCAACGCCGAAGGTGTTGAGTGGGAAGAAGGTCAATATCCTACTCCACAGTTTGTTTCTCAAAAGGAGAAGTATGATCCTACTTCTTCCAATGTGGAACAAGCTCAAGATGACCTTCCACCACAAGACCACAAGCTAAAAGCCAAGGACAAGCTTCAAGAGGAGATTGATGCATTCATTGAAGCACCTCAAGCCATGGTCGAGTGGGTTCCCAAGGACACGTCAAGTTCTACTTCGTCAAGCTCAACTACAACCCCAAGGATTCCCATCAAGATGATGTGGATCCCGAAGAAGAAGAACTAGAAAGTTCTTGAGGGTGACTCCGCCAACATACTTCACTCATATTCATTTTGGCAAGAACTTGTGCAATCAACTTCCACATCATGCACTAGTTCATGGAGTCACAAACCCTCTTGTTGGTAAGTCAAGGGACAAGGTAATCATTGCTTTCATGGACATTATCTATTGTGAACTTCAATCTATGTCCATGGATATCCTTGTTTGTTCCTTGTGGGACTAACCCATGTAGGTATTGAAAGTGCCCTAATCCAAAGGATAGCTCCCAACTCTTGATGATCTCCATCAACATTGAGCATCCACATCTTCAACATCTACATGAAGTCTTCTACGACAACCCAAGGTTAGTTTGACCCTTTAAAAGGGGTTCTCACATCTAGTGGGAGCTTTGCTCTAAAAATTGAGCTAAAGCATCTCCAAATGATGTGAACACATCAATGCGTTATGTAAAAGTGGTAACCCCACTTGTGCTTAAACGATGAGTATGACCTATGATCAAATGTTCTCATTTGGCTCCTAAGTCAAAATACTCATATAAAGATGACCTAGTCATCGACAAATTGTGTGCTAGTAGCTAGAGTGTTGGTTGTGCATGTTTGACACATATTTCATTTGCTATTTTATTGTGTGAGCATGTTGAATGCATGATTTTATCCATTCGAGGACATCCATTTGTTGTTTTGGTTGTTTTGATTTTTCTGGCCAAATGGATGGACAAGAATGCCTAAGTACCTCCCCTAGCTATCTATGCTTTCTTGTCTCAAATTCTATTCATGCTTATATCACAAACTTTGAACAAGTCATTTTCGGACCCTCCGAGTGAGGAGCACTCGGAGCCACCGATCCGTCAAGGGCTAACTTCCAAAACCTTCTAAGTGATTTCGGTCAGACCAACTCATTCAAACTCGGTCAAACCGAAAGCATTTAGACTGATCTAGGTTTCATCTCGGTGAAACCGAGTTGTAATTTTCGGCGTGACCGAAATGCATAACTGCCTGGCAGTTATCCATCTCGGTGCCACCGAGTTTTTCAACTCGGTCCCACCGACAGCAAAGGGATATATATACTGAGGGCAGCGCGCGTTGATTACTCCTTCAAACATTTTCGCTCCCACGTCCCCTGCTGCCGTCGCCCTGATCTCCGGATCGTCGCCGTCGTCGCCTGTGCGCCCTCGCCGCAGGTCTCCATCGCCGTCAACGGACTTCTCCTCCGCGTCGTTGCCGCCGTAGAGAGACTCCACCAAGTTAGGGTGAGTCTCGATCCCACTCGTGCTCCCATCTCCGATTCAATGCACGTTTGGTTTGCCCAATATCTGGCCACGATTGAAATCTTCTTTTACACCAGATCGGTTCGTTTGAACTAGTTTCGAGTAAAAATTCTTAGGGTTAGGTTTCCACGGAACACATCTCGGTGAAACCGATTTTAAAATCTCGGAATGACCGATTCGGCCTCTGGCCATTGCACTGCACCTTTTGGTCCAACCGAGTCGTGCAAATTGGTGTGACCGAAATATAGTTTTAGTGAAACCCTAGTGTTTCGGCAGGACCGAAACCCACTTCGGTCAAACCGAAAGTGGTGTGTAAAGTTTCTGTTACACACTTCGGATTCACCGAAACTGAAAATCGGTCTGACCGAAATGCCTTCTGTGAAAACTTAAAACTAAAATTTGAACTCATTTTTTTTGCAAAAACTTCTGCAGTTTGTGATAACTCTTCTTCTCTGCCTATACCTTATCTATTCACAGGTTGTCAGCCATGTCAGATGCCAGTGACAGCCAGAACAGGTCAGAGTCACCTATTGCAGACATTCCTGAAGCAGACACTAGTCCTGAGACTAGCAGTCCATTTGATGATGGTGAGAGGAGTACACCAAGTGGTTTGCCTCCTGCAGCCACCAGAGCTAGAAAGGAGAAGAACTCAGATGATGAGGATTCTGATTTTGTAGCTGAGGAAGAAGTGACCTCCAAGCCTAAGAGAAAGGTTGTTGCCAAAGAGCAACAAGGTCAGCAGTCAAAGAAAGGCACCAGCAAAGTCAAGCAATCCACTGTTGCCAAGAAGCTGAACTTGGGAGAGCCAGCCCCAAGCAAAGTGAAGAAAACCTCCAAGAGAAAGAGGGTTGTGTATACTGATCCTCATGCAGATGCAGCAGTCGAGGAAGAAGAAGAAGAAGCACCCCAGCCTGCTCCTCAGAAGCAGAAGCTCATGGGTGATGCCATTAAAGCCGGAGCCACTTCAAAGCCCAAGAAATCTGCTCAAGCTAAGGCAGCTCCAGCAAAGCCTACTGCCAAGCCCAAGAGGACTACCAGAAACATTCCAGCATCTGAGAAGAACAAGGGTGATGTGCCACCATCTGAGTCTGATGAGGAAGGACAAGTGTTGCTGAAACTCCGTCCAAAACTGCCACTTCACAACGATGCTCATCCTCAAGCCGAGGATATGAAGTCAAGGAAAGATAGAGGTCTCAGGCTATGGAGACAAACTGATCCATATGCCGTGAGGAGAAGAACTGCTGTAGATCCCAGATTCCACACCAGAGAGCAGCAGGACTTCTATGAGACTGTGCTGATGGACAAGAAGCCCATAGTTGCAGATACCAGATATGTTGACTGGGAATACATTGACAGCGAAGAGCACAAAGACTTCTTTCCCCATGTGCATGAAAGCTTCACTGCATGTGGCGTTGCAGAGTTTGTGGGTCAGAAGTTGACCAGTTGGAACGATGAGATGATTATGCAATTCTATGCCACAGCTCACTTCTATCCTGATGGGAAGATCACCTGGATGACTGAAGGTCAAAGGTATTCTTCTTCTGTTGAAGAATGGGCAGAACTTCTGAATGCTCCAGTGCAACGAGAGGATGACATTGATGTCTATGGGATTCCAAAGAAGAATCATGATTCCATGAAGAACATGTACAAGGAGATCCCCGCAGCAGATTTGGAAGTATGGAAGCTCGGCTCAGTCTACTATCTCCAGGCAGGTCTACCTACCACTGAAAGGGCAACTAATCCCCGGGTGGTTTTGGTAATTAATAACAACATATATATCATTGAACTAATATTTACTTGAGAATCATTTCAGAGAAGTTCGATGATATGGGTATGGAAATGTCTGAAGAAGTGGACCCTCAAAATGCTAAGACAAGCATTGGCAAAAGCTCAAGACTCTATTTTTGGTTTAGTGATCAAAGATCACATTGAGTCCATAGGAAAGCCAATACTATTAAAAGGGGATGAGGTTGTGTTGATGATCTAGTTGCTCAAGTGCTTGGTGATCTAGCTCCCTCAACTATCAGCACCTTTCACTACTTAACACACTCATAAGTAATCTCGGACAAACCGAATCTGCAAACTCAGTCCCACCGAGATGAACCACCTCAGTTATTCTTCCAAACCCTAATTTCTCGGTCCATCCGATTTTGAGTTTCGGTCTCACCGAAACTGGACTGCCAACCTTCTGTAACCAATTGACATCACTTCGGAATATCCGAGTTGTCAATTTCGGTCCCACCGAGAATGGCAAGCTCCTACCTTTGACTCACTTCGGACACACCGAGATGGTATTTTCGGTCCCACCGAAAATCCCAACGTTCACTATATTTGAACTTTCGGTCTGACCGAGTTTTCACTTCGGTCTCACCGAGATGGCTCAAATATGTGTGTAACGGTTGGATTTTGTGTGGAGGCTATATATACCCCTCCACCCCCTCTTCATTCGTGGAGAGAGCCATCAGAAAGTCTACCACTCCTACCATACACTTTCTGAGAAGAGAACCACCTACCCTTGTGTTGAGATCAAGTCATTCCATTCCTACCATATGAAACTTGATTTCTAGCCTTCCCAAGTTGCTTTCCACTCAATCCTTTCTTCCACCACAGTCATATCAGTGAGGAGAGTTGAGTGTTGGGGAGATTATCATTTGAAGCACAAGAGCAAGGAGTTCATCATCATCAACCACATCTATTACCTTTTGGAGGGTGGTGCCTCCTAGATTGGTTAGGTGTCGCTTGGGAGCCTCCGTCTTTGAGATGTGGAGTTGAACCAATAAGTTTGTAAGGGCAAGGAGATCGCCTACTTCTTGAAGATCTACCCCGAGTAAGGCTAGTCCTCCGTGGGCGTAGGCCATGATGGAATAGACAAGGTTGCTTCTTCGTGGACCCTTCGTGGGTGGAGCCCTCCGTGGACTCGCGCAGCCGTTACCCTCCGTGGGTTGAAGTCTCCATCAACGTGGATGTACGATAGCACCACCTATCGGAACCACGACAAAAATCTTCGTGTCTCCAAACTGCGTTTGATCTTCTCCACCTCTCTTTACTACATGTGCAATTTACTTTCCGCTGCTTATACTCTAGAATTGCATGTGTAGGGTGATACTTGAATTGATCTTAATTGTGAAACTGCCAAAAACATTGCATGATCAAAAGGCAGATTTTTTATATTGTCAAGTAGTCTAATCACCCCCCCTCTAGACATACTTTCGATCCTACAAGTGGTATCAGAGCTTTGGTCTCCATTGTTTTGGTTTCCATTGCATTGGACTCCATAAGCTTGGTTTCACAACCTAGGAGAGTATGGCGTCTAGTGAGGGTAATTATCGTAGAGGTCCTTACTTTGATGGTACAAATTTTGCTAGTTGGAAGCATAAAATGAAAATGCATATTCTTGGTCATAACCCAGCCGCATGGGGCATTATTTGTGTTGGTACGCAAGGTGATTTCTTCGAAGAAGGAAAAGTTCCGGATCGCGAAGCTACACCGGAAGAGTTGCGGATGTTACAAAACAATGCTCAAGCTTGTGACATTCTCTTCAATGCTTTGTGTCCCGAGGAGTTCAACAAAATCAGCCGTCTTGAGAATGCTAAAGAGATTTGGGATACTTTGGTTGAAATGCACGAAGGTACTGAATCTGTGAAGGAATCAAAGCTAGATATTCTTCAAGGACAACTTGACAAGTTCAAGATGAAGGATGGTGAAGGAGTCGCTGAAATGTACTCTAGGCTTGCTCTCATCACAAATGAGATTGCCGGCTTAGGAAGCGAAGAAATGACCGACCGATTCATCATTAAGAAGATTCTCAGAGCTTTGGATGGAAAATATGACACCGTGTGCACTTTGATCCAAATGATGCCAAACTACAAGACTCTCAAGCCAACTGAAGTCATTGGAAGAATTGTTGCTCATGAGATGACACTTAAGGATAAGGAAGAGCTTCACAATAAGTCAAGTGGTGCTTACAAAGCTACAAGTGATGCTCCTACTACCTCAAGTGACAAGCTAATTTCCAATGAAGACATAAGCCTAATGGTCAAGAACTTCAACAAGTTCTACAAGAATAGAGGCAAAGAAAGAAGCTCAAAGTCTAGATCATATGATGAAAAGAGATCTTCTAGTCGTGATCGAAACTGCTACAATTGTGGAAGACCCGGACACTTCTCAAATGAGTGTACGGCTCCCCACAAGAGAAGAGAAGAATCTCCAAGAAGAAGAGCAAGAGATGAGTCACCTCGGAGAGAGAGAAGGAGTAGAGATGATCGTTATGAACGAAGACCCTCTCGGAGAAGCAAGGATTCGGAGAGGAAAGACAAGTCATCAAGGAGCTACACAAGAAGAAGACATCAAGCTCATGTAGGTGAATGGGTCTCCGGCTCCAACTCCGACAATCAATCCGATGGAAGCTATCACTCCGACTCCGACTATAGTCAAGATGAAGGTGTTGCCGGACTTGCACTCGTATCCTCCAACTCCAACTCCTACGACTTATTTGATTCACCAAATGAGGGAATTGGAAGATGCTTCATGGCTAAAGGCCCCAAGGTAACACACCCTGAATTCATTGACTTTGATAGTGATGAGGATGACTTGCTTGGTGAAGATGAACTCTTGCATGATAAATCTAGTGAGCTTAGTAATGATGAAAATGCTAGTAGTCTTTATAGTCGAGAAGAGTCGAATGACAATGCTATGAAGGAGATTGAGCGTCTAACTAAAGAACTAAACACTCTTAAGTTAGCTCATGAAACAACTCAAGAAGATCATAGAGAGCTCCTAAGATCTCATGAGAAGCTACGCTTCGAGAAGCTCACTCTAGAGCAAGAACATGAGTTTCTAAAAGCGATCAATGACGATCTTCGAAAGAAGAGTTCTTCATATCTTGCCAAACGACTTCTCTTGTCTAATTTCTTGCCACCTATTAAGACTAAGCATGACAAGCATAAGAAAAATTCTTCCTCTAGTAGTAACAATAACAATGTTAAATCCAATATTGTTGCTTCTAGTAGTTCTCTTGATTCCACTAACAATGTTTCAAGCCAAGTTACACTTGAGCAAGAAAATATCTTATTGAAGGAAATCATAGAGAAAGGTGTCTACAAGAGTCTTGCCGGAAGCAAGAACTTTGAGGAGATTGTTCGCAAACAAGGAAGACACCGGAAGAATCAAGGGATTGGTTTTGAGCGAAAGTTCAACGCCGAAGGTGTTGAGTGGGAAGAAGGTCAATACCCTACTCCACAGTTTGTTTCACAAAAGGAGAAGTATGATCCTACTTCTTCCAATGTGGAACAAGCTCAAGATGACCTTCCACCACAAGACCACAAGCTAAAGGCCAAGGACAAGCTTCAAGAGGAGATTGATGCATTCATTGAAGCACCTCAAGCCATGGTCAAGTGGGTTCCCAAGGACACATCAAGTTCTACTTCGTCAAGCTCAACTACAACCCCAAGGATTCCCATCAAGATGATGTGGATCCCAAAGAAGAAGAACTAGAAGGTTCTTGAGGGTGACTCCGCCAACAAACTTCACTCATATTCATTTTGGCTAGAACTTGTGCAATCAACTTCCACATCTTGCACTAGTTCATGGAGTCACAAACCCTCTTGTTGGTAAGTCAAGGGACAAGGTAATCATTGCTTTCATGGACATCATCTTTTGTGAACCTCAATCTATGTCTATGGATATTCTTGTTTGTTCCTTGTGGGACTAACCCATGTAGGTATTGAAAGTGCCCTAATCCAAAGGATAGCTCCCAACTCTTGATGACCTACATCAACATTGAGCATCCACATCTTCAACATCTACATGAAGTCTTCTACGACAACCCAAGGTTAGTTTGACCCTTTAAAAGGGGTTCTCACATCTAGGGGGAGCTTTGCTCTAAAAATTGAGCTAAAGCATCTCCAAATGATGTGAACACATCAATGCTTTATGTAAAAGTGGTAACCCCACTTGTGCTTAAACGATGAGTATGACCTATGATCAAATGTTCTCATTTGGCTCCTAAGTCAATATACTCATATATAGATGACCTAGTCATCGACAAATTGTGTGCTAGTAGCTAGAGTGTTAGTTGTGCATGTTTGACACATATTTCAGTTGCTATCTTATTGTGTGAGCATGTTGAATGCATGATTTTATCCATTCAAGGACATCCATTTGTTGTTTTGATTGTTTTGATTTTTTTGGCCAAATGGATGGACAAGAATGCCTAAGCACCTTCTGTCGTGGAATTAACACGGCAGATGTCCGGTTTAGCGGACTTGATGATGGAACCATCGCACGGGTTAGCTTGAAAGGGTTCATGGCACACAAAGGACACAAAGGATTTTATACTAGTTCGGCCCCTTCGAGAAGGTAAAAGCCTACGTCTAGTTGGTTTGGTATTGCTTGGGCGTCGGTTTACAGGGAGCGGAATCGCTTGCCTGCGTCTCGACGGATCGATTGTTGCTTGTCCCTGAACCGGTACCGGGTCGTCCCTTTATATAGAGGTGACGCCTGGTCCGGTTTACAGAGTCCCGAGGCCGGCTCATAATCGTGTCCGCCTCGGTCTCTGTCCTTTCTTTCTTATCTCTCAAGTTACATCTCTTTGGCGGTTTGTAAACCGTATTTCTATACATGGGCCTTGAAATCTCATGGGCCGTAATCTCTACTAAAATAATAAACCAAGTACGATATAACTAAGCCGGTTTACAATATCCGGTTTATACCTATTAACCATATCCCTGACATTAGGCCCCAGAATGATTTGAACTTGTTCATATCAGTCTCCATCGTCTCCTGTAGTTTTTTCTTCTGTCTTCATCTTTTGTAAACCGGCTCTGACGTCATCCTCCGAAATCATTAAAGTCTGACAATGACATCATCTCCGCATTTAGCGCTGCGAGCTGTACTGTAGTTTGTTTTTAATGGTTATCCCGAGAATCGAGGCGTTTAAAGGATCTTTATCCGATTTTGCTCCCTTGATTACCGCACCTGTCGCTTCGCATCTGCCTCTCTGCCTATAAATAATACCGCCCCCTTTCATTCTTCCTTCTCGCGTCTTCTTCCTCCTTCCGCTTCCTGACCCACAAGAACTCCATTAGAGCTCGAGCTCGGAGCGCCGCCATCATCTCGTCGGATCAAGAGCTCCTCAGGCCGCTGCATCAACCTGATTCATCCAGATTTTCTCCGCCGCCGATTCCCGCTGTCCCTGGTACGTTTATCCTCCTCATTGTAGATCTGTGTCCGCCATCGCTTTGCTTGTGTTCTTCCGCCATTAGGGCTTCTGATGAAGCTTCGTCTCTTCGTAGATACCTTTCTCATAGAAGTTTTGTAACCTTTAAACCCTAGTCCGTAGGTCTCCCGCTTAGCATCAGATTAGATCTTCGTCATAGTGACTCTATAGTTTTATCCGTTCCGCCATTAGAGTTCTCCGCGAGCTTCGTAATGCTCTTTTTTGAAACCTGCAACTTCATAGTATCCTTACCTTTCCGATCTTCTCCATTTTTATTCTGCTGTAGATGCGTCAGGTCCTTATTGCACCTGTCTGATATGTAATTTTGTCCTTGTAATATGAAGTCTGCGTAGCTTTCCTCCTCAGTGATTTTTACTCTGCTGTAGATAAGTTTCTTCTCCTCCGCATGCTCAGATCTTTCCCCCTCAGTAGTTATTTAGAAACCTGTTTTTCTCCTTAGTAAATTTGCTAAGTATGTTCCGGTTTAAATTGTCATACTATAAACCGGAAATGATATAATTTGATGAAATGACTTAAACTGTACCGCTTCAACTGCCATTTAAACCGGAAATGATACAACTTGTTTTATGATTGCCGGTTTACCTTTGTCAGCTAATTCTCCGTTTCAACCATTGTATAATATGAATGGATCCCGGATCATTGTATGTTCATAATTTGTTTCTGTACCTTCTCTTCTTCAGCACTTTGTTCAAATGACTGCTAAGCAGTATGTTTCATGCGATTGGGTCCGTTCCGTCGTGACTGAGGAAGATTTAGTCAAACTGTCGAGCATCGGCACCTTAGGGCCTCGGGCCGAACTAAAATGGCGTGCTCCGGGTAACGAGTGCCCTCCAACTCCCAGATCCGGAGAAGTCATCGTATTCCTGGACCATATTTCCAGAGGCTTCTCTCCCCCCGGTTCAAAATTTTTCCGGGATGTCCTTGCTACCTTCCAGCTGCACCCACAAGACATCGGACCAAACTCTGTTTCTAACATTTGCGATTTCCAAGTATTTTCTGAAGTATATCTGCAAGAAGAGCCTTCAGTTGATTTATTCCGGGATTTCTTCCATGCAAACCGGCGCACTGAGTTCACCAGCGGGCCTCACCAGGAGCTCGGCGGCATTAGCATTCAGAAAAGGAGGGATGCAGTTTTTCCTCACGCCTCTTTACACACTCACCCTAAGGAGTGGAATAAGTCATGGTTTTATTGTGTAGACACATCTCCTGAAGGTGAAAATCCTCTGCCGGGTTATCGTGAAACTCGTATCCCGGCAAATCACCCCTTGCCACAACGGTTAAGTGCTACTGAACGGATCCAATTTTCACCACAACTTTCTAAGCTGAGAGCTTTCATGGCCAATGGACTGATTGGTACTGATTTCCTTCGCTACTGGTTATCCTGGAGCATCCTTCCCCTAAGCCGGCGCCCTAAGCTGATGTGTAAGTACTCCGGTAACCCGGAAGACCCTCAGAGGTTTACTAAGGAGCAGCTTTCTGAATCGGAAGTGATAGAATCTGCCAAGAAGATCGTCAACCCTGCTTTAACAGATTGCTCCAAAGTTGGCTTGGCCCCATACTTTAAGAAGAATAAGCTGCCTGAAGTAAGTTTGTCTTTAATTTATACTTTATAAACCGTCATCTTTGAACCGTCTTTCACTTGCTTTTGCTTTTTCATTTAGGCTGACAACCCCTTCTGGAGGAGGAAACCTCAGGAAAAAACTGTAAAGCAAACTCGCCGGAAAACCCCTGCAAACAAGAAAAGGAAAGCAGCCGTTGATGCCGGTTCTCCTTCTGAGGATGATGATCCGGACTCCGAGGTATGCCTTACTCCGATTTACATTTTGCTTTTATATACTTGTTCACATATCTAATGATGCCCTTTCACAGGATCCACTCGAAGGTGATAACCCGGCGGAGATTGAGGTAACCCTTATTTCTTCCGATTCAGAACCCCCTCCTCAAAAGAGCTGTCGGACTGTTAGAAAGTATCAATTTTCTCATCCTTATGCTAAGTTGGATCCCAATTTTACTTTGAAGAAACAACAGCACGAAGCTTTGCGCCGGACCACTCGCCATAGCGGCTTGGCAGTGGAGTCCTCTGGAATTTCGTTAACTCCGGCTCGAAAACGCCGCGCTGAGGTGATGCTCTCTCCAACTCTTCTTCACCCCAAGGCCGGTCTTATCAGAAAACCACTTAAACCGACTGATCCTGATTATCAGGAAACTCCACTGTCTTCTTCTGGCGAATCAACCGCTACACAGCTTCCACCTTTGAAGACCGTCCCGGTGTAATTCTCTTTACTTCTTCCGGTTCATGATACTCCCTTCCATTATAATGTTAACTTATTTTTGCTTGTTTTTCCAGCAAACCGAAACCCAGCAAAAGAGCCAAGGCTAAAAAGCCTGTTGCTGATCCTTCTACTGATGAACCGGCGATTGATCCGTCTACCGCCGTTCCTCCTGAAGGTACTCCAGCTGCTCCGGTTGACGAACCCGCTCTTGACACACCTGCTGCTGAAGACATCCAAGACCCACCAAGTCCAGCCCGGGTTAACTCTCCTCAAGTTAATCCGGCGTCTCCTAATCCGGCTCAAACTGAAGCTTCTCCTCCCACTGCACCCACTTCCCCTGATGTCGTGGTTACTGGCTCTGCTTATGTTGCGCCAGCCGAACCCACCGTTTTAGCAAAACATACAGCTAAAGCGGAAAAGGTGACTCAGGAGAAGGGGAAGTGGAGTACTGATATCTCCTGTCTCTCAAGTATGAGTGCTCAGGACATCTATTCCGGATATCTGAGCCGGCTCCATAGCAGCCGGGATTATGAAGCCAGCCTAGTAAATCTGATGAGGGAAAAATATGAAGTAAGTTTTCCTCTTCTGACTTTGTCTTTTTTCAACGCCTCTTTATCTTATAACAGCCCCCAAGTTCCGGTTTATCTGCTTTATTGAAGGTAAGCCGGAACTTTGTAGTTTTGAACTGCTGATCCATACATTAGCCCCCAAGTATCGAGTAGATAACTTGGTTATGTAGTTGATACTTGTAATTTCAAAAAATTGTTTCTGATGCATCGCTTCAACTGCCATTAGCCCCCAAGTGTCAAGTATACAACTTGGTTGTGTGCTTGAGACTTGTATTCTCAATTTGTCTTTGCTGTCTTACTTCAACTGCCATTAGCCCCCAAGTGTCAAGTAGACAACTTGGTTGTGTGCTTGAGACATGTAATTTCTAACCTTGCTTTTGAACTTTTGTCTACAGGCTGAGCTGAACCGGAACGCTGTAGAAATCAGCGAACTTCGAAGCCGGCTTATAGAGACTGAGTCAGCCGCTTCAAAGGCGAAGAAAGAACTTCAAGTGAGCTTAAAGACTGCTGAAGATTTAAAGAAGTTCTTTGATGAAGAACGGACTACTTTTGAAGTCCAGAAAAAGGATCTTGAAAAACGTGTTCAGGATGCCGAAGGAGCACTTAACCCGGTTACTGAAGAATTAACCGGGTTAAAGTGCCAAATTGATTTGATGACTTCTGCTATCTTTGGTAAGCATAACCTGAACTCTTGTCTGTTATCTTTGCAACCTGTAACCTGTACCGGTTTAACTTTCATTGTTGTATGTAGGACGCCGTGTCTCCCATCTTGGGGATGATGTACGGAAGAAACTGAAGGCTTGCTATACCTTGGTTGAGAAATTATACTATGGAGCACAAAGGATTATCAGTGCTACTTCCTTTGGTAAACCGGCTCCTTCAACCATCAAGGCTACTTTGAACAGTTTGTCCATTCTGCCAACTCGTCTTGAAGAGGTGAAGAAATCGGCTGCTCGAGGAGGTGCTCTTCTGGCCCTTACAAGGGCTAAAGCTTGGGTTCCAGATATTGATCCGGCAGAAGTGTTAACCGGATTTCCTGACACCAAGGAAGACGGTTCAGCATTTGATGAGAAGGATCTGTACGCTCTGACGAAGGAAATGCGCCCACTCGCTAGCAAGATTGCAGTGGAAGCTGACTTGTCTCGATACCATCCAGCATATAACCTGCAAAACGAGCGGGTGGAACGACCGGTTTACGATGTTGCAAACTTAACTCCGCCGGTTCGTCCTCACACTTTTGCTCCTGATATTGATCCTGCTGAGTTGATCAACGATGAAGTATATTTCCGTGCCTTGGCCAAGATTGATTGGCGTGCACCAGATTTCCCGCCGCTTCACGAGGAGGAAGATGTTCCGGAACAAGATGGTGGCCAATCATCCCGGCAAGGAGAAGCGGAATCTTGAATGTTATTGCTGTAATCATAATTGTTATTCCGTAAACAATGCTTCCAACTATTTGGCTTTTATGCCTTGTAATAGGTTTAGCTGAAACTTAATGCACTGTGATCCGGCTTTTGGTCTTTATAAAGTACTCGTTCGCTGACTTGTTGATTGATGCGGATTCCTTGCTCTGTCCATAAAAAAGATGAAAAATATGTCCTAGTGGTTTTACCACTGGACGGATTAACTTGTTCTCTTGGTATAACTAATAAGCATATCTTTAACAAATAACTGTGATACCTGAATTGTATGTAGCCAAAATACCTTAAATCGGCAGGATGTTTAAAATTACCTTAATCAGTCTTCATCAATTCTAATAAACCCTTGAAACTCTTCAGCTCAACTTGTCCATAAATCTTTCTCTTCTCGGTTCAGCAATTTGTAACTTGTATCTGATTGTGTGCTGCCAATTGTCAGCTCATCATGAAGTCGAGCCGGGTTACGATGAACGCCGGTTTAACTCTCGCTAGTGTTCATGACCCAGACTTATAACACTAGATAGACGGTCAACTTCTAGAGTTGTTCCTCTTGGTTAAAAAGGTTATGAAACACAAAAAACATCAAGAAACACATAACTATTGTAAATCAAACTATGCAATCGATGCTTTTTCAAAGAGCTGCCAGGTTCAACACAAAGTTTAGCTATTCATGGGGATGTGGGCGAACCCGACTGTCCCCAGGGGCCGGGTCATCATTTGAACGTGGGCGTACCAACTGTTCAGGGAGCCCAAAAATTCATAACATAGCCATTCAAGGGGGTGTGGGCGAACCCACAGTCCCCAGGGGCCGGGCCATCATTTGAACGTGGGCGTACCCACTGTTCAGGGAACCCAAATATTCGTAACATAGCCATTCAAGGGGGTGTGGGCGAACCCAATGTCCCCAGGGGCCGGGCCATCATTTGAACGTGGGCGTACCCACTGCTCAGGGAACCCAAATAGTCGTAACATAGCCATTCAAGGGGGTGTGGGCGAACCCACTGTCCCCAGGGGCCGGGCCATCATTTGAACGTGGGCGTCCCCACTGTTCAGGGAACCCAAATATTCGTAACATAGCCATTCAAGGGGGTGTGGGCGAACCCACTGTCCCCAGGGGCCTCTGACGTTCCTCCTGACTCTGCAGGTTTTCCTTTTTATGGGGTTTTTCTTTTCTTGAACCGGATATAATCTCTTGCTCCTGTGAGTTCTACCGCTCCTTCACACACCCTGCAAAGATTAGTTTCTAAAAACTAGCTAATATTGAAATATGATTCTTTGATAACAAGCTGACATGGATACTTGCCGCCAATTTTATGTATGTGGAAAAAAGGCTGAGCCCCCGGTTTACCGAGGGTGCCGGTTTATTCATTATTCATAATATATACATAGGATATATGGAAGCCTATGGCTCAAGTGTAATATGGCCGTAGATGAGCAATGTTCCATGGCCTTTTCGTCTCCTCTTCTGATGTCCGTGAATCTTTGTGCTCTCGAATGTCCACCAAATAATATGACCCGTTGTGTAAATTTTTGCTGATCACAAAGGGCCCTTCCCATGGCGGGGATAACTTATGCATCTCTGTTTGATCTTGGATAAGCCGGAGTACCAAGTCACCCTCCTGGAATGTCCTGGTTCTGATCCGGCGGCTGTGATATCTGCGCAGATCTTGCTGATAAATCGCCGACCGTGCTGCAGCTATGTCACGCTCTTCATCCAACCGATCCAAACCATCTTGTCTTGACTCCTCATTGATGGCTTCTACATAGGCCGCCACCCTTGGTGAATCATGGCGTATGTCACTTGGAAGAACTGCTTCTGCACCGTAAACCATGAAAAAAGGTGTATAACCTGTAGACCGGTTGGGTGTAGTGTTGATGCTCCAAAGGACAGACGGTAATTCCTCAACCCAACATCCTGGGGTTCTCTGCAGAGGTGTCATAAGCCGGGGCTTGATTCCACGCAAAATCTCCTGATTTGCCCTTTCTGCTTGACCATTGGATTGGGGGTGAGCTACAGAAGATACGTCCAAACGAATATGCTCTCGTTGACAGAATTCTTCCATCTCACCCTGAGATAAATTGGTGCCGTTATCTGTGATGATGCTGTGTGGAAAACCAAACCGGAATATTACTTTTTTGATGAACTTAACCGCCGTTGCCGCATCACACTTGCTTATGGGTTCCGCTTCAACCCACTTTGTAAACTTGTCCACTGCCACTAGTAGATGAGTTTTCTGATCTTGGGATCTTTTGAAAGGACCAACCATGTCAAGCCCCCAAGTTGCAAAAGGCCAAGTTATTGGTATCATCCGGAGCTCTTGTGCCGGAACAAGGGCACGTCTTGAGAATTTCTGACAAGCATCACACTTGCGGACCAGGTCTGCCGCATCTGCATGTGCGGTTAACCAATAAAAACCATGTCGGAAAGCTTTAGCCACCAAAGATTTTGATCCGGCATGATGACCACAATCCCCTTCATGAATCTCCCTTAGAATCTCACGACCTTCCTCAGCTGAGACACACCGTTGAAACACTCCAGAGGTGCTACGATGGTGTAGCTCCCCGTTGGCAATTGTCATAGATTTGGAACGCCGGATTATCTGCCGTGCTTCATCTTCGTCCTCTGGTAACTCTCCTCGGCTTAAATATACCAAATAAGGTAACGTCCAATCCGGAATAACATGGGTTGCCGCAACCAGCTGTGCCTCTGGGTCCGGAACAGCTAGATCGTCTTCTGAAGGTACTTGAACCGAAGGTTTGTGCAATTCATCCAAAAAGGTGTTTGGTGGTACCGGTTTACGTTGCGACCCTAGCCGGCTTAAAGCGTCAGCTGCTTCGTTCTTCCGCCGGTCTATATGCTCCACCTGATACCCTTTGAAGTAACCTGCAACCGCTTCAACCTCTCGTTGATAAGCCGCCATGAGGGGATCCCTTGAATCCCACTTGCCCGAAACTTGCTGTGCCACTAGGTCTGAATCGCCTAGGCACTTAACCCGGCTTAAATTCATCTCCTTCGCCAACCGTAAACCATGAAGTAAGGCTTCATATTCTGCCGTGTTATTAGTACAAGGAAATAACAACCGAAGGACATAACAAAATTTATCACCTCTGGGGGAAGTTAAAACAACTCCGGCCCCTGAGCCCTCCAACTGCTTCGAGCCGTCGAAGTGAATCGTCCAATAAGTGAGATCCGGCTTCTCCTCTGGAGTCTGTAATTCTGTCCAGTCATTGATAAAGTCCACCAGTGCCTGAGATTTTATAGCAGTACATGGTACATATTTCAATTCATGTGGACTGAGCTCAATGGCCCACTTGGCTATTCTGCCTGTTGCTTCTCTATTCTGGATTATATCTCCCAACGGAGCTGAGCTAACCACAGTTATCGGATGCCCTTGGAAATAATGCTTCAACTTCCGGTTTGCCATGAACACCCCATACACCAGTTTCTGCCAATGAGGGTATCTTTGCTTCGACTCGATGAGTACTTCGCTCACATAGTAAACCGGGCGCTGAACCGGATGTTCTTTCCCTGCTTCCTTGCGCTCAACCATAATCGCAACGCTAACTGCCCGTGTGTTTGCAGCAACATATAATAGCAAAGGCTCCTTGTCGATAGGGGCAGCTAAAACCGGCGGCTTCGCTAGTTGCTGTTTCAGATTCTCAAACGCTGTATTCGCTTCATCACTCCAAATGAACCGGTCCGTTTTCTTTAACATTTGATAAAGCGGGATCGCCTTTTCTCCTAAGCGACTGATAAACCGGCTCAACGCCGTGATCCGGCCAGCTATGCGCTGAACATCATTAATGCAAGCCGGTTTCGCCAAAGATGTGATGGCCTTGATCTTCTCCGGGTTAGCTTCTATCCCCCGGTTCGAGACCAGGAATCCCAAAAGCTTACCAGCCGGGACACCAAAGGCACATTTCTCCGGATTGAGCATCATCCTGTAAGCCCGAAGATTATCAAAGGTTTCTCGGAGGTCTTCTATCATTGTCCTTTCCTCCTTTGACTTAACCACAATGTCATCCACGTAAGCATGTACGTTTCTTCCTATCTGCCCCTTCAAACAATTCTGAACACAACGCTGATAAGTTGCCTGCGCACACTTGAGCCCAAAAGGCATAGACACATAGCAAAAAGCACCAAAAGGGGTTATAAATGCTGTCTTCTCTTGATCTTCAACTGCCATTTTGATCTGGTGATAACCTGAGTACGCATCCAAAAAAATCAGCCGCTCACACCCTGCTGTAGCATCAATGATCTGATCAATGCGAGGTAGAGCAAAAGGATCAGTTGGGCAAGCTTTATTGAGGTCTGTGTAGTCCACACACATCCTCCACTTCCCATTCTTCTTTAGAACTAGCACCGGATTAGCCAACCATTCCGGATGAAACACTTCCACTATGAACCCCGCCGCCAAAAGCTTGGCCACTTCTTCTCCTATAGCCTTGCGCCTTTCTTCGTTAAAGCGGCGCAGATACTGTTTTACCGGTTTAAACTTCGGGTCAATATTTAACTTGTGCTCAGCGAGTTCCCTCGGTATACCTGGCATGTCAGAAGGTTTCCATGCAAAAATATCCTGGTTCTCACGGATGAACTCGATGAGCGCGCTTTCCTATTTAGGATCCAAGTTAGCACTGATGGTGAACTGCTTAGATGAATCTCCAGGCACAAAATCAACCTGCTTAGTCTCTTCCGCTGATTTGAACTTCAAAGCCGGATCATGCTCGGTGGTTGGCTTCTTCAGCGGAGTCATATCTGCCGGATCAACATTATCCTTATAAAACTTTAACTCTTCCGTGGCACATACCGCTTCTGCATAAGCTGCATCACCTTCCTCGCACTCCACTGCTATCTTACGACTACCGTGCACCGTAATTGTGCCTTTATGACCCGGCATCTTGAGCTGCAGATAAACATAACATGGCCTAGCCATAAATTTAGCATAAACCGTCCTCCCAAACAAGGCATGATATGGACTTTTAATTTTAACAACTTCAAAGGTGATCATCTCCGATCTGGAATCATGCTCATCCCCAAAGGTAACTTCTAAGTCAATCTTACCAACTGGATAAGCTGACTTACCTGGGACCACCCCGTGAAACACTGTGTTCGATGTCCTTAATTGTTTATCTGTCAGACCCATACGACGAAAAGTCTCATAATATAATATATTGATGCTGCTACCTCCATCCATGAGTACTTTAGTAAACCGGTATCCTCCCACCTGAGGTGCCACCACCAAGGCTAAATGTCCCGGATTATCTACCCGTAACGGGTGATCTTCTCTGCTCCAAACAATGCGCTGCTCTGACCATCGTAGAAACTGTGGCGTCGCCGGTTCTACTGCGTTAACAGCCCGCTTTAAAACCTTCTGGTCTCTCTTGCATAAACTCGTGGTGAAAACATGATATTGACCGCTGCTTAACTCCTTCGGATTACTCTGGTATCCGGATTGCTGTTGTTGCTGCGGACGCTGCTGCTGCTGATTTCCTTGGTTATTATGACTCCCCTGGCCCTGCTGCTGATTATTCTGACTGTTGTAACCACCTTGATGATACGACTGATTTCCCTGACTCTGATAACCACCTTGATAATGTGATTGATTTCCTTGACCATTGTAGTTTCCTTGACCACCTTGGCCGCCTGGCCGGGATTGATAACCACCGTTATTCCCTTGATAACCGCTATTGCCCCTATATCCTAAACCGGAGTAGTTCCCTTGGTAACCCGGACTATAAAACCCGGGCCCTGAACCGCCGTTTGGGGGCCGGTTAAGAGGATTCAAACGGTCGTTCCCTATTATCATAGGGTTCAGGCATTCTCTTGCCGTGTGCCGTGCAGGCCCCTTTCTTCCGCTATGCTTTATACAGGGTTGATCCAAATCCTGCTCCCAACCCGGGTTTCCTCCACCGGTCTGGCGAGTGGGACCTTGCTGACTACCCTGAAAACCGCCTTGAACCTGTGTATTAGCCACAAAATCGGAGCTGTTTTCCGGTTTCCGTTTGCCCAACACACTTGAAGTAATCGGATTAGCTGGCGCCGGTTTGCCAGTCTTGCTGGCCTTTCCCGCTTTATCTCCTTCTGGCTCCGGATACTTGGTATTATCTGAGTCCCCGTACTTCACCAAGGCACTCATCAAAGTCCCCATGTCATTGCACTCCCGTTTGAGCCGTCCGAGTTTTAATTTCAAAGATTCAAACCGGCAATTGTTCTCCAATGTTACAATTGTTGTGCTCGGATTAATGCCATTTGAGGAGTGCAAGATCTCTGCCACTCTGCGTACCCAAGCTGCTGTAGACTCCTGCTCTCCTTGCACGCATGCTGCTAAATCTATCACCGACATAGGTTGCTTGCACGTATCCTTAAAATTTTTGATGAACTGACTGCGCAGCTCCCCCCATGATCCGATAGAATTCGGAGGAAGTCCCTTTAGCCAAGTCCGGGCCGTTCCTTCAAGCATCATAGTGAAATATTTGGCACAAGCCGATTCATCCACATCCAGCATCTCCATGGCCATCTCATAACTCTCCACCCAAGCTTCGGGCGGTAAATCGGCCGTGTAATTAGGCACCTTGCGAGGTCCTTTGAAGTCCTTGGGCAACTTAACATTCCTCAGGGCGGGGACGAGACATTGTATTCCAAAACCGCTTACCGTAGCTCCGGTCCCTGTAGTGGCTGTGTGAACCGGCATCGACTGACGAACTTCTTCCCTGGCCTCCGATCTAGGCCGGTTTCGATCCGGGGCTGGCATCTCTGCCCTTGCCGGATTATCTTGCCTGTGCTGATGTCTCCTACGTTCACTGCTAGACACTTCTGGCTCCTCCCAATGTCTAGAGTAACTTCGGTTGGGACGCGGTGTTGAGTGCAACCTTTCCCTGCTATGAGAATACGCTTGATGCTGTATTAACGCCGTATTAAGCAGCTTCTGGGCCCTGCGCGCCTCTATCGCCACCGGAGATGTTTCTTCCACAGGTAAAGCGGCCAACCGCGCTGCTGCTGCGGCAATATTATCCACAGGGTTTGAGTAGTGTCCCGTAGGGACGGGAACATAAGGCGCCGATGTAATCCGTCGCTCTCGTTCTGCAGCGGGCTGCTGAACCGGCTCCTCCCAAACCGGTGGGCTCCTCCGGTTTAAGGCCGGATTATTACTGGCTCCCGCCCCAGGTGTCTTGAACAAATTCGCGGATTCGTAACCCGGCGGTAGGCGAGATCGATACTTCCGCCCCCTCACCGCTTCCACCGAAGCCTGCTCCATCCTCAAGTGAAAAGCTTGATCATCCAACTCTGCTTGTCTGATGGCTAACATCTCTCCTTCCGCTTTTAAATCCTCCTTTAACTAATCGATCCGGGCTTTCAACTGAAGAAGCGCTGCATCATGTTGCACCTTGTCTGCTGGAGCTACGACCTCCACCGCTTTAACCGCAAACTCCTCGATCAAGGTGGATAGAACTTCCGTAAGGGGGGGATTTGAACCGCTTCCCCCTGCACCGGCTTCTGCTGTTGTTCCGTTCACCGGGGGTTGTGAACCGGCCATGAAGACCGCCACCCGGTTTGGCGGGTCAAAGGGGTCCGAAATACTGTTTCCATCGGACTCGCCCTCAGACCGGCCGTCCCGCAACTGATACAGAGATTCAGTTTCCCCGGATGAAGATTCGTCATCTGAGTAGACGACTGTTGCACCATCAGATTCCGATCCATCCTCGGTTCGGCCTCCGTGAACTGCTCCAACGAACACATGCCTCATGGTAGGCTGAATCCGGGCCGATCTCGCACGCTGAGCCGGCTCGACGATGTTGGGGAAGGTGTCCGGCTCAGGTCCCGGTTCGCCAATTTTGCCGATGAAGACTTGGATGCTGCCGAAGGGGACCCGGTACCCGTATTCGATTGAATCGGCCTCCGGTCTCCAACCCGCGTCGTCGATGTAGATCCGGCCGCGACGACTCTTGGTCATCCGGCCGACCGCGTAACCCTTTAACCCTTCGAAGCCGCCTTTCAAGAACTCGAAACCATCGTGCGCAGGCCCCACGGTGGGCGCCAACTGTCGTGGAATTAACACGGCAGATGTCCGGTTTAGCGGACTTGATGATGGAACCATCGCACGGGTTAGCTTGAAAGGGTTCATGGCACACAAAGGACACAAAGGATTTTATACTAGTTCGGCCCCTTCGAGAAGGTAAAAGCCTACGTCTAGTTGGTTTGGTATTGCTTGGGCGTCGGTTTACAGGGAGCGGAATCGCTTGCCTGCGTCTCGACGGATCGATTGTTGCTTGTCCCTGAACCGGTACCGGGTCGTCCCTTTATATAGAGGTGACGCCTGGTCCGGTTTACAGAGTCCCGAGGCCGGCTCATAATCGTGTCCGCCTCGGTCTCTGTCCTTTCTTTCTTATCTCTCAAGTTACATCTCTTTGGCGGTTTGTAAACCGTATTTCTATACATGGGCCTTGAAATCTCATGGGCCGTAATCTCTACTAAAATAATAAACCAAGTACGATATAACTAAGCCGGTTTACAATATCCGGTTTATATCTATGCTTTCTTGTCTCAAATTCTCTTCATGCTCATATCACAACTTTGAACAAGTCATTTTCGGACTCTCCGAGTGAGGAGCACTCGGAGCCACCGATCCGTCTAAGGCTGACTTCCAAAACCTTCTAAGTCCATTTCGGTCTGACCGGCTTTCCCATCTCGGTCCAACCGAAACGCTTAGACTGATCTAGGTTTCATCTCGGTGAAACCGAGTTCAAAATCTCGGTCTGACCGATATGCGTAACTGCACAGCAGTTATACATTTCGGTGACACCGAGTTTTTAAACTCGGTCCCACCGACAGCATGGGGTTATATATACCTGAGGGCTGCGCGCGATTTAACTCTTCAAACCGTTCGCCCCCAATTCCCCTGCTGCCGTCGCCCTGGTCTACGGATCGTCGCCGTCGTCGCCTGTGCGCCCTCGCCGCAGGTCTCCGCCGCCGTCAACGGTAATCCTCTCCGCGCCGTTGCCGCCGTAGAGGGACTCCACCAAGTTAGGGTGAGTCCCGATCCCTTTCGTGCTCCCCATCCAATTCTTGCACGAATGGCTTGCCTTGAATCTGTCCACGTTTGAGATATTTCCTATACATTAGATCAGATCCTCTAGTTTCGAGCGAAATTCTTAGGTTTAGGTTTCCACGGAACGCATCTCGGTGAAGCCGATTTTGAAACTCGGAATGACCGATTCGGCCTCTGGCCATTGCACTGCATCATTCGGTCTAACCGAGTTGTGCAAATCGGTGTGACCGAAACTTAGTTTCAGTGAAACCCTAGGTTATCGGTAGGACCGAAACCCATTTCGGTCTGACCGAAAGTGGTGTGTAGGCCTCTGTATACACTTCGGTTTCACCGAAACTTAAAATCGGTTTGACCGAAATACATTCTGTGAAAACTCAAAACTAAGTTTTAAACTCATTTTTTTTTGCAAAAACCTCTGCAGTTGTGATAACTCTTCTACTCTGCCTATACCTTATCTTTTCACAGGTTATCAGCCATGTCAGATGTCAGTGACAGCCAGAACAGGTCTGAGTCTCCTTTTGCTGAGATTCCAGAGGCAGATACAAGTCCTGCTAGCAGTTCCAGTGATGATGGTGAGAGGAGCACCCCTAGTGGTTTGCCTCCTGCAGCCACCAGAACCAGGAAGAAGAGAAATTCTGATGATGAGGACTCTGACTTCGTTGCTGAGGAAGTTACCTCCAAGCCAAAGAGGAATGTGGTTGCCAAAGAGCACCAAGGGCAGCAGTCAAGGAAAGGCACAAGCAAAGTAAAGCAGTCAGCTGTTGCAAAGAAGCTCAACTTGGAAGTGCCAGCTCCAAGTAAGATGAAGAAAACTTCCAAGAGTAAGAGGGTAGTATATGCTGAGCCTCATGTTGATGCTGCTGAAGAAGAAGAAGAAGAAGATGCACCCCAGCCTCCTCCTCAGAAAGCCAAGTTCATGGGTGATGCTATTCGGGCTCAAGCCTCCTCTAAGCCCAAGAAGCCTGCTCAAGCAAAGGCAGCTCCAGCCAAGCCCAAGAGAACAACCAGAAGCATTCCAGCTTCTGAGAAGAACAAAGGTGAGATGCCACCGTCTGAATCAGATGAAGAGCATGTGTTGCTTAAGCTCCGTCCTAAGTTGCCACTTCACAATGATGCTCATCCTCAAGCCGAGGACATGAAGGCAAGGAAGGATAAAGGTCTCAGGCTATGGAGACAGTCTGATCCATATGCCGTGAGGAGAAGGACTGCTGTGGACCCCAGATTCCACACCAGAGAGCAGCAGGATTTCTATGAGACCGTGCTGATGGATAAGAAGCCCATTGTTGCTGACACCAGGTATGTTGACTGGAAGTACATTGACAGTGAAGAGCACCGAGACTTCTTTCCCCATGTGCATGAGAGCTTTACTGCATGTGGAGTTGCTGATTTTGTGGGTCAAGAGCTGACAGCTTGGAATGACGAGATGATCATGCAGTTCTACGCCACAACCCACTTCTATCCTAATGGCAAGATCACCTGGATGACTGAAGGTCAAAGGTTTTCTTCGTCTGTTGAAGAATGGGCAGAACTTCTGAATGCTCCAGTGCAGAGAGAGGACGACATTGATGTCTATGGGATTCCTAAGAAGAGTCATGATTCCATGAAGAACATGTACAAGGAGATCCCCGCTGCTGATTTGGAAGGATGGAAGCTTGGCTCAGTGTACTATCTCCAGGCAGGTCTGACTACAACGAACACTATTTTGAGGCATACATTGATGCCCAAGTCTGGAGACCACCGCATGATTCGAGGCTATTCTATCAACATGCTGCACATTCTCGATGAGAAGGCACCTTTCAAGGTGATGGACTTAATGGTAGAGACCATTAAGAGGACTGCAGCTGACCAGAAGAGGTCATGTGGGTTTGCCCCGCAAATTCAGATGCTCATCAATGCCAAGTTTGGCACGGGCAAATTCATGTTGGATAGGAAGCACTTGCCACTGCAGCCAGAGCATGAGGACAATGTAGTTGTGATGGATGAGGAGGATCCAACCTCAGTTGAAGGACAGGCCAAAATCGAAGCTGCGAAGAAAGCTAAAGCTGACAAAGAGGCAGCAGCAGCAGCAGCTAAACCAAAGAGCTTTGGAGAACAGATTCTTGAAGCTACCCAGAGGATTGAACAACGCCTGGCCAGCATTGAGCAATCTCAGGAAAGCCTAGAGAGGATTGTTGAGGACAAGATCCACGCTCTGGACGTGAAGCTGACTGAGATTCAGGTGTCTGTCAACAAGCTTGAGGCAGACATGGAGGAAGCAAGGCAGGAGAGAGCAGAACTCATGCAGGATGATCTAGTCCAGTACTCTCATCGCCAGACTGCTCAGGTTCCCAGAGGATCCAGATCTGCAGCTATCCCAGTGACTGACTCCAGGGCTACCACTTCAGCTCCAGCAGTTACTCCAGCTCCAGCATCCACTCCTCCAGCGCAGACATCAGCAGAAGTCTTCGCCGATGCAGTCATTTCTACACCGACATCTACCCAGACGGGAGCCGCCAGCAGAGCCCGCAGTGACGCTTAGTTCTATACCTTTTCGAACTTTTTGGTAACTTGTTGCCAAAGGGGGAGAAATTGTATAGATCATAGGGCTTCGAGAGAGAGAGAGTGCTCTTTCGTTCTTTTGCCGGTTTCTTTGAGATACATTGGTTTCTTTTGGTCTTTCGAAACTTTCAGTGTGCTTGCTACTACGTTTGATGCTACCTTAATGAGTGCTTAGTCATACTATGCTTTAATGTGTGCTTAATGCTTATCTTATGCTATTCCTTATTGTATGGCTATTTACTCTTGTCCTGGTGATTGAGTGCATGTTATTCATTCTTATCATTTTGTGCGCTCCACCAAGGTGTATGTGACATGGAAGAGTGACCCATAATCCTAATCGATTGTGCATTTGCATTCAAACGCAAATTTTAAATAATGCACAAATTTAGGGGGAGCTCTTGTTTATCACATACTTCTCAAAGCGACGATATTATTCATTGATTATATCTTTTGTCGAAGCTTTGATCTATATGTTGTCATCAATTACCAAAAAGGGGGAGATTGAAAGTGCAACTAATCCCCGGGTGGTTTTGGTAATTAATAACAACATATATATCATTGAACTAATATTTACTTGAGAATCATTTCAGAGAAGTTCGATGATATGGGTATGGAAATGTCTGAAGAAGTGGACCCCTCAAAATGCTAAGACAAGCATTGGCAAAAGCTCAAGACTCTATTTTTGGTTTAGTGATCAAAGATCACATTGAGTCCATAGGAAAGCCAATACTATTAAAAGGGGATGAGGTTGTGTTAATGATCTGGTTGCTCAAGTGCTTGGTGATCTAGCTCCCTCAACTATCAGCACTCTTCACTACTTAACACACTCATAAGTAATCTCGGACAAACCGATTCTGCAAACTCAGTCCCACCGAGATGAACCACCTCAGTTATTCTACCAAACCCTAATTTCTCGGTCCATCCGATTTTGAGTTTCGGTCTCACCGAAAATGGACTGCCAACCTTCTGTAACCAATTGACATCACTTCGGAATATCCGAGTTGTTACTTTCGGTCCCACCGAGATGGCAAGCTCCAACCTTTGACTCACTTCGGACACACCGAGATGGTATTTTCGGTCCCACCGAAAATCCCAACGTTCACTATATTTGAACTTTCGGTCTGACCGAGTTTTAACTTCGGTCTCACCGAGATTGGTCAAATGTGTGTGTAACGGTTGGATTTTGTGTGGAGGCTATATATACCCCTCCACCCCTCTTCATTCGTGGAGAGAGCCATCAGAAAGTCTACCACTCCTACCATACACTTTCTGAGAAGTGAACCACCTACCCTTGTGTTGAGATCAAGCCATTCCATTCCTACCATATGAAACTTGATTTCTAGCCTTCCCAAGTTGCTTTCCACTCAAACCTTTCTTCCACCACAGCCATATCAGTGAGGAGAGTTGAGTGTTGGGGAGATTATCATTTGAAGCACAAGAGCAAGGAGTTCATCATCATCAACACCATTTATTACCTTTTGGAGGGTGGTGCCTCCTAGATTGGTTAGGTGTCGCTTGGGAGCCTCCGTCTTTGAGATGTGGAGTTGAACCAAGAAGTTTGTAAGGGCAAGGAGATCGCCTACTTCGTGAAGATCTACCCCGAGTAAGGCTAGTCCTCCGTGGGCGTAGGCCATGATGGAATAGACAAGGTTGCTTCTTCGTGGACCCTTCGTGGGTGGAGCCCTCCGTGGACTCGCGCAGCCGTTACCCTCCATGGGTTGAAGTCTCCATCAACGTGGATGTACGATAGCACCACCTATCGGAACCACGACAAAAATCTCCGTGTCTCCAAACTGCGTTTGATCTTCTCCACCTCTCTTTACTACATGTGCAATTTACTTTCCGCTGCTTATACTCTAGAATTGCATGTGTAGGGTGTTACTTGAATTGATCTTAATTGTGAAACTGCCAAAAACATTGCATGATCAAAAGGCAGATTTTTTATATTGTCAAGTAGTCTAATCACCCCCCCTCTAGACATACTTTCGATCCTACAACCACTAACACTATTTTGAGGCATACCTTGATGCCCAAGTCTGGAGATCATCGCATGATCAGAGGATATTCTATCAACATGCTGCATATACTTGATGAGAAGGCACCTTTCAAGGTGATGGACTTAATGGTAGAGACCATTAAGAGGACTGCAGCTGACCAGAAAAGGTCATGTGGATTTGCCCCACAGATTCAGATGCTTATCAATGCCAAGTTTGGCACGGGCAAATTCCTGTTGGATAGGAAACACTTACCCCTGCAGCCAGAGCATGAAGACAATGTTGTTGTGATGGACGAGGAGGATCCAACATCTGTTGAAGGTCAAGCCAAGATTGAAGCTGCTAGGAAAGCCAAAGCTGATAAAGAGGCAGCAGCAGCAGCAGCTAAACCAAAGAGTTTCGGAGAGCAGATTCTTGAAGCTACCCAAAGGATTGAACAACGCCTGGCCAGCATTGAACAATCTCAGGAGAGCTTAGAGAGGATTGTTGACGAGAAGATCCACGCTCTGGACGTGAAGCTGACTGAAATACAAGTGACCGTCAACAAGCTTGAGGCAGACATGGAGGAAGCAAAGCAGGACAAGGCAGAGCTTGTGCAGGATGACTTAGTCCAGGACTCTCATCGCCAGACTGCTCCGGTTCCCAGAGGATCCCGATCAGCTGCTATTCCAGCGACTGACACCAGGACTACAACTTCAGCACCTCCTACAGCTCCAGCAGTTACTCCAGCTACAGCTCCAGTATCCACTCCTCCAGCACAGACATCAGCTGAAGTCTTCGCCGATGCCGTCATATCTACTCCGACATCAACCCAGACGGGAGCCGCCAGCAGAGCCCACAGTGACGTTTAGCTCTATACCTTTTCAAACTTTTTGGTAACTTGTTGCCAAAGGGGGAGAAATTGTATAGATCATAGGGCTTCGAGAGAGAGAGAGTGCTCTTTCGTTCTTTTGCGGTTTCTTTGAGATACTTTTGGTTTTCGAAACTTTCAGTGTGCTTGATACTACGTTTGATGCTACCTTTATGAGTGCTTAGTCGTACTATGCTTTAATGTGTGCTTAATGCTTATCATATGCTATTCCTATCTTGTATGGCTATTTACTCATGTCTTGGTGATTGGGTGTATGCTATTCATTCTTATCATTTTGTGCGCTCCACCAAGATGTATGTGACATGGAAGAGTAACCCATGATCCTAATCGATTGTGCATTTGCATTCAAACGCAAATCTTAAATAATGCACAAATTTAGGGGGAGCTCTTGCTTATCACATACTTCTCAAAGCGATGATATTATTCATTGATTATATCCTTTGTCGAAGCTTTGATCTATATGTTGTCATCAATTACCAAAAAGGGGGAGATTGAAAGTGCAACTAATCCCCGGGTGGTTTTGGCAATTAATAACAACATATATATCATTGAACTAATAGTTACTTGAGAATCATTTCAGAGAAGTTCAGTGATATGGGTATGGCAATGACTGAAGAAGTGGACCCCTCAAAATGCTAAGGCAAGCATTGGCAAAAGCTCAAGACTCCATTTTTGGTTTAGTGATCCAAGATCACATTGAATCCATAGGAAAAGCCAATAATATTAAAAGGGGATGAGGTTATGTTGATGATCTGGTTGCTCAAGTGCTTAGTGATATATCTCCTCAAACTATCAGCAACCTTCACTACAAAATTCACTCATAAGTAATCTCGGTCCCACCGATTGTTCCAACTCAGTCACACCGAGATGAACCACCTCAGCCATAAGCCAAACCCTAGAAAAATCGGATATTCCGAGTTTGAAGTCGGTTTCACCGAAACATGGGCTGCCAAGCTTCTGTAACCGTTTGTCATCAAATCGGTGTCACCGAGTTGATGAAGTCGGTCCCACCGAAACTGGCATGCTCCTGTCTTTGCTCAAATCGGAATAACCGAGATGGTATTTTCGGTCCCACCGAAAACCCCAACGTTCACATTATTTGAACTTTCGGTCTGACCGAGTTGTCCACTTCGGTCTCACCGAGATTGCTCAATTATGTGTGTAACGGTTGGATTTTGTGTGGAGGCTATATATACCCCTCCACCCCCTCTTCATTCGTGGAGAGAGCCATCAGAAAGAACTACCACTCCTACCTTACACTTTCTGAGAAGAGAACTACCTACCCTTGTGTTGAGATCAAGTTGCTCCACTCCCACCATATGAAACTTGATCTCTAACCTTCCCAAGTTGCTTTCCACTCAATCCTTTCTTCCACCACAGCCAAATCAGTGAGGAGAGTTGAGTGTTGGGGAGATTATCATTTGAAGCACAAGAGCAAGGAGTTCATCATCATCTACAACATCTATTACCTTTTGGAGGGTGGTGCCTCCTAGATTGGTTAGGTGTCACTTGGGAGCCTCCTTCATCGAGATGTGGAGTTGAACCAAGAAGTTTGTAAGGGCAAGGAGATCGCCTACTTCGTGAAGATCTACCCCGAGTAAGGCTAGCCCTCCGTGGGCGTAGGCCATGATGGAATAGACAAGGTTGCTTCTTCGTGGACCCTTCGTGGGTGGAGCCCTCCGTGGACTCGCGCAGCCGTTACCCTCCGTGGGTTGAAGTCTCCATCAACGTGGATGTACGATAGCACCACCTATCGGAACCACGGGAAAAATCACCGCGTCTCCAAAATTGCGTTTGCTCTTCTCCACCTCTCTTTACTACATGTGCAATTTACTTTCCGCTGCCTATACTCTAGAATTGCATGTGTAGGGTGATACTTGACTTGATCATAATTGTGAAACTACCAAAAACTGTTCTTTGTCAAAAGGCAGAATTTTTATATTTACAAGTAGTCTAATCACCCCCCCTCTAGACATACTTTCGATCCTACAGCGAGAAGGGCAGCGGTCCACGGCGGAGATGGGGCGTCGGTGTGGACACGTAGGCGGGCGGCGAGTAGTTGTATGGAGGATACTGCACGCCGACGAAGGCGGGCGAGGGTGTGCGCGTCGCCAGGTGGCCATGGGGGAAGGTCACATTTGGGTTGAACCTACGGTGCGCGTCACCGTCGGCGTAGCCTGGCGACGGCGATCCCCATGGAGAACCGACGCCTTGCTGTCCCCAGGGCACGTACTGGGCGTGGCTGACGGGTGGATTCATCATCCCCGCATGGTCCGCCGATGAGGAGGCCGACGCAGCCACGCGCGCCGCGTTATCGCGGGCCTTCTTGGCGATGCCCCTGTTTCTCCGGTCGGCGGTGACTGTGTCGCGTCGCTGAACTTCCACCCTCCACTCGACGTTCGACATGTCCGATGGCTTCGATGGTGGTGCCCTCGGCTTCCTCTGCTTCGGCTGGGCCACGGTGCCGGTCGCGGTTGCCGTCGCGCGCGGCATGGCGGCGACTGGAAGGCGAGCGGGAGGGGGTTTGGCGGGAGGAAGGGAGGGAATGGCGGGAGGAAAGCGAGCGAGCGGGAGGGAAGCGGGGGAAAAGCGTCAAGAAATGGCGGGAAAAGACCCTCGGGTCGTCGACATGACGGACCCATGCGCCTTTTTCGCTTGTGCCGGCTCCCCAAGCGCCCCCCAGGGCTCCGGGTTTGGCATGGGTGCGCCGGCACCAGTTTTGGCCCGAGCCGGCGAAAAACGGGCTTCTGGTGGCGCGACTGGGCCGTTTTTTCGGCGTCGGCGTGGCAAAAATGCCTGGAGAGGGCCTGTTGGGGGCGCGGCTGGAGATGCTCTTAGGAATGTTGTTTCCTGCTATGCTAGCTAGGTGTGCAACTCCCTTACTGCTGACAAAGTGCTGCCTCTTGCAATGCCCAAATATGAACGTAACAACAAAGATATATATGCAAGTAATAAATAAGGTGTGACACAGAGACACTATCAGAACTCTCTCATATTTGCTGCTACTGAACGGAGGTTTGTTGCTCACCGACGCTAAGGGCTAAGAGCATCTCCAGCCGTTCGGTCCCCCAGAGACTAAAATAGCACCTCCTCAGGGCTAACCGGTGATATTTCTGCTGCGGGGGCGCTTGGGTTTCCAACCGCCGCCCTAAGTTGGCACCCAGACGTCGTTTTTCAAAAGAATGGGCTCAAATTCGGAGAAAATAACTCGATTTTGGACGAAATTTAGGCGGTTTCATTCATATTTGTACAATTTTTAAAACATACATAAAAACTTTAAAAAAGCTATGCCGCCCCGAGCCTAGTTCATGCCGAGGAGCTTGTAGAAGGCGGTGTAATCGCCGAGGAGCTTGTAGAAGGCGGTGTAATCGCCGAGGAGCTTGTAGAAGGCGGTGTAATCGCCGATGTCGTCGTCCTGCAGGATGTCGTCCTTGTTGTAGCCCTACCCTGGATCACCGCTGCGGACGGGGTTGGTCGGTGTCGGTGCCTCGTCGTCGCTGTCGAAGATGATGACACTGTCCTCGACGCGGCCGCGACGTCGCTCGACAATCTCCTCCAGAGGACGACACTAGCGCTCCATCTCCTCCCGCATGTAACCGTCGCGCGCCCATTTTAGGTTGGTGTCGAGGTCGGCGGGCATCTCCACGTGTTCTTGCTTGACGACCATGGGGTCACCGGCTCCTTCGGCCTGACCAGGCGAAGATGGCCGCGGGAAGGTGAAGGTTGGCGTCGGTCCTCGTTTATGACGAGGTTGCCGCTGCGGCTATGCGGGCGCTCTGGCGTCTCCTGGGGCTCGGGCTTGACGGCGGCGAGCGGCGTCGTGCCGGAGGACGAGGAGGATGACCCCTCCATGCGCCTCGACAGCCACGAGCTCTCGCTCCGGCGCGAGAATGATGGCGTCGGGTAATCCAATGGCGGCTCGTTGCCGCCCTCGATGTGCTCGAGGACGGCGTGGCGGTGCTGGAAATACGCCGTCCACAGAGGGTGGTTATCGACGGCATACCTCGCCTGTTGTCGCGCTTCCTCCGGCAATGACGCTCAGATCCGCATGATCTCGCCGCGGCGTTCCGCGTCGAAGGGTGGCGGGGGCACCGGGATGCCTCCAGCGCTGAGCCTCCACGCGCCCGGCACGCGCATCTCGGGCGGTGCTGGGTAGTTGGCCTCGTGGAGAACATGTGCCTCCCACTCGTGCAGCGACCGGCGGCCAAAGCCGTTGGCTGCCGCTCCGTCGCAGGGGAACCTCTCCGCCATGGGGCTCGGGCTTGACGGTGAAGGAGGGGCAAGGGCGGCGAAGGAAAGAGGTGGTCAACGCTGGAGGCGGACGAGAGAGAGATGGCTGTGGCGAGTGTGCGGCCAGCGGCGACGAAAGCGGCTTTTATAGTGGCGAGGGGGCGGCAGCAGTGTGGACGCATGGCGGGAAAGGGCGGGACGCGCTTGTCGTCATGGCGGCAGCCTTGACATTGATTCGCGCGGCAGCCGAGGCGATGAGATGAGGACGATGATGCCTAGTCGCCGACTCAACGGGCCCACAGGGTGGGAATCTGGCTCGGGAAGTTTTGGCGCCATTTTTTCTCCGGCCGGCCCCCAACGCGCTGGGTTCGGTCTGGATCCGTCAGCGCCAATTTCATCCCTAACCGACAAAATTTGAGTTCCTGAGAACGTGACTGAGCTATTTTTTTAAGCCGGTGATAAAAAGAGGGCTTATTGGGGGTGGGGGTGGGCCGCTGGAGATGCTCTAAGGCCGTGCAAACATGAAGCAGCAATCAATACCCACGCAGGTGACGCTGAAGGGGTCTGTATAGATCGACACTTGACCGAATGTTAATTTTCATCACTCCTCCCATTGAGTCATCTCCGCCCGAGTTTTCCTCCTAGGCCCCGATGTGCCTGTGGTGCCCCACCGTGAGATCACCCAACCGTCGGTCTTCCTCACCCCGAGGTGACTGCTATTCCCTATTGCAAGCTCTTTGCAAGTCACCTGTCTTCCTCGTCCCGGCGACACCTAGTTCTTCGTTGGTGTCCGTCTACATGTTGCTCATCACCTTGGCGCATGCCAAGACGGTAGACGACATCTGACTTGTTATGCTTGTCGGTGCAGCCAGGGGGTTGCTTTGGCAAGATATGCCCGCAAAACATGTTTCCAGGTATGATCCAGGTGTCCTTTGAGCAGTAACCAAGACAAGACCTTGACCCTTTTGATGGCATTGCCACACCAAATGAGAGCAACGAGGCCGTCCTCGTCATGCCGGTGCACGAGGAGGTCATAAGCACCCTCATCGGATAAACCGCCACCATCATATTAGAAAGCATCGATCCGGCTCATCGGAGAGCCGGAAATCTGGCGTCGACAGAAGCAAAAGCGTGTGGCTCATCCGAGGCAAGAACAAGAAGACGGTCACGCAAGCCCGGACGTAAACCGTCGCCCAAGTTAAAATGTTTGGCCATGGGAGAAACTAGAAACTCCCTCCCTTTTGATGGCTTGGGTATTTTTTTAAGAAAAAGGGAAAAAAAAAAGGGAAAAGGATGGGGAAAGGGGACTCCAGCCCGACCCGCCATCTTTGCCGTGGGACACCCCGGGTTGTCCAGTATTTCCTCCCGAGCCCCGGTGGGAGCTTGTCCGTCTCCCTCCTGGTCAGGTCAGGTCAGGTCAGGTGCTCGTCCGTCCGTCCGTCCCCGGAAGAAATCCCCAATCCCTCCCTCCCTCCTCACTCCGATCCACTCGATCGAGCCCTAGCCCCCCGTCCCCGCCCCCGATCCGATCCGGACCTCCCCTCCCCTCCCGTCCACCGCATGCGAGGCTCCGGCCGGCGGTAGCCTCGGACGGGCAGTCAGGCAGGCAGGGCGGCGGCGCCGGCCATGGAGCCGCGCATCGGCAACAAGTTCCGCGTCGGCCGCAAGCTCGGGAGCGGCTCCTTCGGGGAGATCTACCTCGGTCCGTCCCCCTCCCCTCCCGCCGCCAGATCCCCCTTTCCTCCCAAAGCCGTCGCCTTTTTCTCTTCCTCTTTTTTTTTTTTAACAAATTCCGTCTCCGTCTCTGTGCAGGCACCAACGTGCAGACCAACGAGGAGGTCGCCATCAAGCTCGTGAGTCTCTCCTCGTCGCTCATCAATTTTCTCCGCCCCATCTGTACGCGCGCCCCTGGTGTGGTTTCGGGGGATCTAGGTCGAATTGGATGGATGCTAGATTTGGGGAATTGCCATGCCAGCATGATTTTCCTAGCGTCGGGTTAATAAGTCCATGGGAACCCGTGGATTACGTGGCTTGTTAATAATAATTCCTGTAGCTAATGCTCATGGAATGGCGATGCATGGATTTGGGGTGCTGGCTGAATCATGTGCTCTGGCTATGTGCAATGCGGTTTGGTCTACTTGTCTAGTTACATGCTTTAGCTGCTGCCGCGGAAATACGAACCTTAATTAAAGAGATGGGACACACAAATGTTAATGTCAATACACTACTGCCCCTCTGTTTAGTTTTCGTAGGCTAGGATTCATTCGCTCAGTCTCTTAGCCGCAAGCTTGTAATTACATGTTTTGTCTGCCAAAACATGAGATTCTTCAAGAGATGGATGGAACACACAAATGTTTCGCAGCAGTGTAGGCTGGCCTTCATTTGCTGATCTCTTAACAATATAAGTTCTTAATTGCATTATTACAAGTGTTCTGCCTGATTCATTTTCCTGAGGTGACGCTCTTTGATTTGTCTTGTTTCTGCGTGGTTTTGCTCAGGAAAATGTCAAGACAAAGCATCCGCAGCTGCTGTATGAGTCAAAGCTCTACAGAATACTTCAAGGAGGAAGTAATATGTTTTTCTGCTTCCTTGGCCTTACTTGGTCCAGTCTCTTTTCTCTTGTTTATTTTTTCACGGAGGGACTCCCCCTACTGTTGTGCAGCTGGAATCCCAAACGTCAAGTGGTTTGGTGTAGAGGGTGATTACAATGTTCTGGTGATGGACTTGCTGGGCCCGAGCCTTGAGGATCTCTTCAGTTTTTGTAACAGGAAGCTGTCTCTAAAAACTGTTTTGATGCTTGCTGATCAAATGGTATGCTGTACGATCAACACTTTAGATTCCCTTGGCATCATTGCTTTGGTCTCTTCCGTTTCATCACGCTGGATCTAAACAACTTCCTTTTTGTTAGATCAACCGTGTCGAATTCGTCCATTCCAAGTCTTTCTTGCATAGAGATATCAAGCCGGACAATTTTCTCATGGGTCTTGGGAAAAGGGCAAATCAGGTAAATGCTATATTCTTCACTGGCATGCCTTTATTGATGGATGCATTATAGGTGTTCTTATCAGTAACTTTCATCTATCTGTAGGTTTATTGTATAGATTTTGGGCTTGCAAAGAAGTATAGGGATACATCGACACACCAGCACATTCCATATAGGTAAATGTTATATCCCATTGGTGATCTACTTGAAGAGATTTGGATGCATTCTACAGTATATTGTCAAAGTTATGGTTCCTCTTTTGATGTTGCCACACTGGGTGACATAATTTTTTAACATTCATGGCATAAGCATTTTATGCTCATGCCTGAGTTTTGCACTGATATTATTTAAATCAGTGGACAACACAGTATCTGTGACTAAACTTATGACCATTTTCTGTTTAATCACAGAGAGAACAAGAACTTGACAGGAACAGCAAGATATGCGAGTGTAAACACTCATCTTGGAATTGGTAAGTTTCCTTGACTGTTGCCTGTGTAGTCCTTTATTCTGTAACTTTACCTAGACTCCTGACGCATGTAGTGTCATTTGTTCCTTGTAAACTTGCCGTACCTTTCATGCATTTATCTGTTTGGATATCCTAATTTTAATTTTCTGCTTCACTGTAGAACAAAGCAGGAGGGATGACATGGAATCTCTTGGATATGTGCTGATGTACTTCTTAAGAGGAAGGTTGTTGACAATAACCACATGTAATTTTTCTGGCATCTCTGCCTAATTCATCTGTGCTAACACATGCTGTTGTTGCTGTCAGTCTTCCATGGCAGGGTCTGAAAGCTGGGAACAAGAAACAGAAGTATGAGAAAATCAGCGAAAGGAAAATTGCCACTTCAACTGAGGTAGCTTGTGTTCTTCTCTATATCCTGCGTTCAACACCATTGAGGCATTATTTTCTTAATTGTATTCTCTTGACTGCAGGCCCTCTGCCGTGGATATCCTACTGAATTTGCATCTTATTTCCATTACTGCCGCTCACTGCGCTTTGAAGATACGCCAGATTATCAGTATCTCAAGAGATTGTTCAGAGACCTTTTTATTCGAGAGGGTGGGTTTTCTTTTTTGCATGTTGTGAACTTATAAGCATTCATTTAATTTAGTGATTAATGATACATTGATGTTTACACACCAGCATGCTGCAGATTGCTCTCCGTTTTAAACTCTTGATTGACAGAGCAATGTTTTGTACTTGCAGGGTTTCAATTTGATTATGTTTTTGATTGGACGATTCTCAAGTATCAACAGTCACAGATGACCAGTGCTCCACCGCGCGCCATGGTCAGTACATTGCAACTGTTCCTCCTTTCCTTAATGCTGCACACATGAGGATTCATGTCTTACTGTTTGCTACTTTCCTTTTATGTTAGGCCGCGGCAGCAGGACAAAGCTCTGGGATGGCTCCCATGGCAAATAGACAGTCAGGTATCGTATATTATCCATCTCATGATGGATTCTAGAGTATCTTATGAGTTATTGGAATGTAAGGCAATGCGTTAGTATCTGTATTAGATGGAAGTCTGTATTCTTTAAATAAGATGGTATTTCCCTGGAAAATAGATTTTTGAAATATGCATGTTGTTTAACCAGATTGAGATTACAAAATGTTCGTAGTAGTAGGAAGTTAGAAAAATCAGGCTCATTACCTGTCGCTTTGTTCTGTTGAGTTGGTTAATTGTATGTGTATCTGGGAACCGTTTAAATGATAATCAGATAAGCGTATGGGAAATACAGATGTATGATAATGAACCCATTGAGAATTGTCTGGTGATTACATGCAATTTGGTCTTTGTCAATATCTTCTCTTCTCGCGTCTTTATGTGTTTAATAACAACCGTGCACTGAATGGATACAGCCACTGAAGAAGGGAGGAGGAGCGGGTGGTCAGATATGGATGGCATGCGGCGCCAGGTTCCACCTCCAGCTATAAATGCAGGCAGCCTGGCCAAACAGAAGTCGCCAATCAGACATGACCAATCCACCTCAAAAGATGCTATGGTAAGTTGTCAAGGGTTGCTACGTATTTCATCCCATATGTCTGTTGTTGCTAGGGAAAATATGCAGACCACTGAAGTGGTCTTGTGTAGATACATACATACATAAAACTGGCCTGTAACACCTGACCCTTAAATGACGTGTAGTTCTCCAGTTCGACTTTGCTGGGACGGTCAAGCGGGTCCTCAAGGCGACCTGCTGTCTCTAGCAGCCGGGAGCCGAGCACGGACGCGGAGCAGACGCGCAGCCGCACGACTGACGCGAGCCCAGGGGCGTTCCAGCGGTCGTCGGCCCCGCGGTGGAGCCCGCAGGTGGGTGACTCGTCGGACACGAGGGGGCGGTCGTCCTCGGGCAGGCACCAGTCGTCGAGCGCCAAGAACTACGAGTCCACGGTGCGGGGCATCCAGGGCCTCAACTTTGACGGCGACGACACCAGGAACCACTACTAGGCCCCGAGGCGGAGGAGGAGGAGGCCGGGCAAAATAAGAGGTGTGGTCTCAGCCAGGCAGCAGCGGGCGTGCCGTGGTCTCTTTATAACGAAAATGAATGGACGGAATGAATGAATGGTGTTTGATGACGGCGGTGGGTTGCTTGGCCGTTTTTAATTTGTACAGTTTGTTTCTCCCCTTTGTTGTGGCGGCGTTAATTTTAGTCCCTTGAAGAAGATGGATGATGTTGTATTTCGGAGCGATGTATGCAGGCCGGCGTCGTTTCGTTTGGGATCCGTTGGTTTTTAAATTAAAATGGCCGAATGCCTGCGAATATATATACTACATGTTTTAATGTTGGTGAGACACTGAGAGCTGCTGCTGTTGATTCTGTTGGCAAAGCTGAGATGATGATTGACTGATTTGCATTTCATTTTAGCTTGTTGAGGCTTGAGAATTGCTGACTTTTGGCAAGGCTGAAGTGGTGTTCCATATCAAACGTTTTGGCTTGGGAGTTGGGTTGTTGTTGTTGATGCCATTTGGATGAATGCTCTTTCCTTGTAAAAATGAAGTAACAAATCCAGCCCTTTTAATTATGCATCTCTTGGAATTTGAATGATTGGTCTGTTCTTCAGATGGAATGTTGATCTTTTTTCGATTTGTTTTTGGAGTTTTTTGTATGCTGCTGAATTTACAATTGAGTTTTTGGTTGAGGTCTGGAACCACTTTGACTGTCTGACTGTATATTAAACACCAAACTTGATCAATCTCAAGACATTCTCTCGGAGGTCCTCATAGAGGTAGGGTATAACATGCGTGCGTTCATAGGGGCGTCCGTGGCTGTAATGCGTTTGTCAGAAAACAAAAATACTCCAATGTAATTTCCCAAACCAAATTGTGAAGTTTGTCGAAAATCTTGAGACCAGATTAACTTTTGCTACACCATCGACTTTTCTTTTCTTTTCTTTTCTTTTGGAAGAACAAACTTGGCACCTTTTTATCATCTGCTGTATTTTGTTAGTACGTAGTAAGCACTTCTTTTCTTATCATCAATTTTTTTGGCACCTCAGAGTAGAACTTTTTTTTTAATCATCAACTTAGCACTTTAAAAAATAAAGATCTCCGCTCAAGTCAGTGGGTCTCGTGGACTATCCCTCGCCCAACCGCCAGCCCGGCCCGGCCCAGGGAAAGAGCGACGCGTGCGACGGCCAAACCCCCCACGAAATTAACCACAGCCTGAGAAGAGCAACACAAGGGGAAAAAAATCTAGTCTTTCTTCTTCCCCAATCTCTCCCTCACCGGCGGGCTCCGATCACCCGGCGCGGCGGGCGGGGCGCACCCCATCCCATCCCATCCCATCCCCCCATGGCCTGGCGGCTCGCCCTCTCCAAGGTACTCCCTCCCTCCCTCCCTCCCTCCCTCCGCGTACAAGATTCCTCTTCCGTCCCCTTCCGTCCGCCGCCGTCCTCGCCGCCGCAGGCGACCCCCCTCGTCCCGGGAGCTTGGATCGGCCTACTTCTCTGGTGCCGTCGTCCGCGGGGCTGGCTAGGGTTTATTAGGGCGCCGCGAGTCTTACTCTGGAATACTCAACCCCCCCGCAATAGATAGATACTGTATGTAGATCTTAACACGCCGGCCTACTTCTCTGGTGCCTGTCGAATCTCGGGAGTGCAACGGCAACTAGGTGCCTGCTGCTCATTGCGCTATACAGATTACATACTAGTAGTAGTAGTAGTAGTAGTAGTAGGTTAGGCTAATTATTCGTCACATGGAAAAATAAGGCTGAAATCTGTGGCAGATGGATGCTGCATGCTTAGAATTTCTATCTCGGACCGCCAAATGCTTTATTCAGAAAATCAGATGTTGCAAAATCCAAGGCCCTTTTCAGGGATTTATTTGTTTGTACCGCTGTCGCTTGCTCTGTTTGGCATGCCAGTGCTTCTTGTATCGTCACTGATTCAAGGCTATGAAAATTCTCGAGATTTCACTGCTAGAGAAAGGATGAAACTGATGTTCACAAATATAAGATGTTTTAACTTTTTTTTCTGAATTGGATGTATATAGGCCACGTTTTAGAGTGTTATTTCACTCATTTCAGTCTGTATTGAAATATCCAAAACATCTTATATTTGTGAACGGAAGGAGTAGTATTCACATGAACCTGCTCTTTTATTCAATTGTGGGAGCTATTGGCCTCTTTGGGCTCATGCTGCTTTTAGTCATGCAATAGAGCTTGGTATGTTTTAATCTCCACTTGAGCTTCCATGTTCCATGAGTCACCTCATATGTGATTAACCTTGTTGATTTTCTTTTTACATTTTATTAGTTAAGTCATTTCAGCTCTTTTTTATGGGTGTCGTTGAGATAGCTCTGCTCAACTCAACCGTCGAGTGCCTTATGTTTTAACTTCTGTTCATGTTGCAGGCTGGAAGGCGGTCGTCGAGTGTGATCTACAATGAGCTAGCGAGTACAAGTGCTTTCAGGACACCTGCAAATGGCACCGGTATGGCCTCCCTCCCTCTCTCCCTCTCTCTTCCAAGGACAAACCGATGCTCTTATGTGGAAACCAGCTCCTCGTTTCATTGTGCCAAGCATTTCTTTCAATTAGTGTGGCAAAAGGAGTCTGTTTGAGTGTTTCCCTTTGTGTGAAAAACCTTATCCTACAGTATTCCAGGTCTCGTATTTCCGTTGCTGCTATGAAGGAAGTCGTACTGTTTGCAAACTGAGGTTTAGGTATTTTCATTAATGCAGGTGGTGTTCTTAAGGCGCTGCAAGAGAGGTACCGATCGAGCTACGTCGGTAGCTTCGCGCGCAGGCTACGAGACTTCGACACGCCAAGTGAAGCTTCCCTTCTCAAAGAGATCTACAGAAGCAACCCAGAAAGAGTCGTCCAGATCTTCGAGAGCCAGCCTTCCTTACATAACAACTCTTCGGCTCTCTCCCAGTACGTGAAGGCTCTTGTCGCTCTCGACAGGCTGGATGAAAGCCCACTGCTTAAGACATTGCAGAGAGGTAGTGGTCTCTACTGCTTCACTTAAACTGATCGATTTGTACCTGCTGTTTTTTCAAGTGCATCCCTTCATTCAACGCACTGAACTCTGTTTACGCCGCACTTTTAACTAGTGTGTTTCTTTTATGATACACACATGCCCTTGTTTTTAACTTTATGCTCTGATATTTTGATGTTAACATTCAACATGATCTAAACACGCAGGAATTGCCAATTCAGCAAGGGAGGAAGAAGGGTTTAGTGGCATCCCAGCTTTTCAAAGTGTTGGCCGTACGACGAAAGATGGGGCTCTTGGTACTGCTGGTGCACCAATTCACATGGTTGCATCAGAGACTGGCCAATTCAAGGAGCAGCTTTGGCGTACCTTCCGAAGCATTGCACTCACTTTCCTAGTAATCTCTGGCATCGGGGCTCTGATTGAAGATAGAGGAATTAGTAAAGGTTTGTCATTTTGATGACTTTATGTACATCTCCTGATCCTTATTCAGTGTCAGCATTAATCTCCTGATCCTTATTCAGTGTCAGCATTAATCTCTATTGACTTTGAACTATATATACAGGCCTTGGATTGCATGAAGAGGTTCAGCCAAGCTTGGATTCGAGCACAAAATTCAGTGATGTCAAGGGGGTTGATGAAGCTAAAGCTGAACTTGAGGAAATAGTTCACTACCTACGAGATCCCAAGGTGAAGTTTTATCACTGCTGTTTCCATCCACCAGTGAATTAGGAAGATATTAACAGCTGGGTAATGATAATGTAAACAAATATATCTACCCCAACGAGGTTGCTGTCATAAAAATGTTGTTCTTTAATGAAATTTAAACACAGACACAGTTTAATTAATACCAAATCAACCGGTCTGTCACATGATAATTGATAAGTTCATGCCTCCTCTTTCCTCAATTTGCTGTGATTTTTAAGCCCCCAGAAGGAACTGAATATAATTTATTCATCTTGTCTTCTACAGAAACTCAATAAATGATAAAAATCGCTTTAACGGTCTCCTGCCTTTCTGTTGAAACCTTTGCCGCGCTTTACTTTGTAGCTGTTGAAGTCTCACGTAGAATGAAATAAACTATTGCTTTTCTCATGACTTTGTCCTTTTTGTACTGCTCATGTAGGGATGATTTGATAAATTGTGTTTTGATCTTCAATATGTGTTTAGTTTATCTATTTTGTTTGACGTGATGCTCACTTATTCCTTCTAAATATTCATGAGCGCCTTTCATGCTTTGCAGCGTTTCACACGCCTTGGTGGCAAGCTTCCAAAAGGAGTTTTGCTTGTCGGCCCACCCGGGACAGGGAAAACCATGCTGGCAAGGGCCATCGCTGGGGAAGCTGGTGTTCCTTTCTTCTCCTGCAGTGGCAGTGAGTTTGAGGAGATGTTTGTGGGTGTCGGGGCGAGAAGAGTGAGGGATCTCTTCAGTGCAGCAAAGAAGAGATCTCCTTGTATAATTTTCATTGATGAAATTGATGCCATCGGTGGGAGCAGAAACCCAAAAGATCAACAGTATATGAAGATGACCTTGAACCAGTTGCTTGTTGAGCTGGATGGCTTTAAGCAGAATGATGGGATAATTGTAATTGCAGCAACAAACTTCCCACAGTCACTGGATAAAGCCCTTGTTAGGCCTGGGAGGTTTGACCGTCATATCGTGGTTCCTAACCCAGATGTTGAGGGCCGACGGCAGATCCTGGAGACTCATATGTCAAAGGTAAAGAATCCTTCATTATCCCATGCATTTCTCTTGTAATGGTTGATTGGTCTTCTCCACATAATTTAAGGCAGCTGACTGCACCTTTTCTCCCTGAACTGAACTGCAGGTGTTAAAAGCAGACGATGTGGATCTGATGACCATTGCCAGGGGAACACCTGGATTCTCAGGTGCAGACCTTGCAAACCTGGTGAACGTGGCTGCTCTCAAGGCTGCCATGGATGGAGCGAAATCTGTTTCAATGACCGACCTCGAGTTTGCGAAAGACAGGATCATGATGGGCAGCGAGCGCAAATCAGCAGTGATATCCGACGAAAGCAGGAAGATGACTGCATACCATGAGGGAGGGCATGCGCTGGTTGCGATACACACGGCCGGTGCCCACCCCGTCCACAAGGCCACCATTGTTCCGAGGGGAATGGCTCTGGGCATGGTCACGCAGCTGCCAGAGAAGGACCAGACCAGCGTGTCTAGGAAGCAGATGCTGGCAAGGCTGGACGTCTGCATGGGAGGGCGGGTGGCCGAGGAGCTTATTTTCGGGGAGAGCGAGGTGACGTCCGGCGCGTCATCCGACCTTAGCCAAGCGACCCGGCTGGCCAAGGCAATGGTGACCAAGTACGGCATGAGCAAGCGCGTGGGCCTCGTGGCCTACAACTACGACGACGACGGCAAGACCATGAGCACGCAGACGCGGGGCCTGGTGGAGCAGGAGGTGAAGGAGCTGCTGGAGACGGCCTACAACAACGCCAAGACGATCCTCACGACCCACAACAAGGAGCTGCACGCGCTCGCCAACGCCCTCATCGAGCGCGAGACCCTCACCGGCGCCCAGATCAAGAACCTGCTGTCGCAGGTGGACAGCAGCAGCGACAGCCAGCAGCAGCCTCAGGCCGCCGAGGTTCCGCAGCAAACGCCCGCTGCCCCAGCCTCGCCCCAGTCTCCAGCAGCAGCGGCTGCAGCCGCCGCCGCAGCTGCAGCGCAGCAAGCGGCGGCTCAAGCCAAGGGAGTCGCGGGCATCGGGTCCTAGCCACCCACACCAGGCAACAAAAGAACATCAATCCAGCAAAGTGCCATTAATTAGCATTCCGTTTTTTTATGGACAACAGGGCAAATTCTTAGCTGCCGCTGAAGAGAGCACCTGTACTCTAGTAATTTAGCTAGTTGGTATGATGCAGCCAGCCTGAAGAAGAAGAAGGTCCATTCATGGCAGGGGATCCTCTGAGTCATGTCAAAGGAGATTTTGTAATCTCTGCATCAATTAGACCTCTTATCATTTGATCGTTGCGGCGCATCGTCTGTCGCAGTCTTGGATAAGTTGTAATGCGTCGGTTATACTCTGGTTTAGACGGCCCGCCTTGTTGCCGTGGCAACTTTTTTTTCCGATGTTAAAAGCTCACCAGGAATGGCATTGTGGATCTCATGGCCTGCTATGTACTCTGTTGTTGCCTTTCTCGATATCTGCATGGAGGTTGATTCTTTGATGCAATTGCATCAGCTTCTTGCTGGTGTTGATATTTTTACGAGATAATTGCATCTATAGTCCTCGTACTTGCTGGCTGCGTCCACTTCGGTCCTGGAACTTGCGTATTGCTCCGATACAGTCCCAGTACATGAGAATACGTCGTCAATACGGTTCCTGAGGTTGCACCGCCAGTCCTGGCTCCACGTGCACTACGTACACCGTATCCAGCTGTATGCCACGTTCGCCCGGGACCCGCACGTCAGGTTGGACCCACCCGTCAGCTCGAGGCCCAGCTGTTGCGCTGTCTGGATAAGGCACTGCGCTGTTTCTCGGAGGGAAAAAAATTCCCCAATCCCGCATCCCGCAATCCCTAGCTTCTCTCCGATGGGCGGCGCGAGCGTGACCTCCACCACTATGTCCCTCGACGCGTCGACAGAAGACGGCGGTAGCTCGTTGGCGGCGCTTGTCGGCGACGATGGATCGAGGCGCAGTTTGCTTGCCAGGGCATATCCGCAGGAGGTTTGGCGTCGAGGCGAGCCGTGTCTCCGACCGGAGAGGAGCCATGTCCTGCTCGCCCGCATTCCATCCATGGATGCGGTGGAGGCTCGCTACCGCGGTCTGGTCCTGCTGGCCACTGCGGTTGGTGACGGCGAGGAGGCTGTGACGCCAGCTGCGCTGCTGGCCGCCATCGAGGAGCGCTGCGGCGTGCTGCCGGCGGAGGTGAGCATCGAGGTTGCGTGCCCCCCACATGACCTGTGGTTGCTTTTCTCAACGGAGGAGAAGTGCACGGTGGTGCTCCAATCATCGATGAAGCTCAAGTGCTGCCGCAGGTGGATTAAGTTTGAGCGTTGGGTGAGAGAGATCCGCGGCAGTCCGGGTGCCCTGGAGTACAAGTCGAAGTTAAGTTTCGAAGGCCTTCCGGACCAAGCATGGTCGAGGCGTTCAGTCGAAGGTCTACTGAAGGACTTGGGCGGCGAGTTGATTGAGATTATACCGCCGAAGAACCGGCGTGAGCTTGAGGTAATGGCGTGGCTCCGTGACCCGTCGAAAGTTGGCAAGGTGGTTGACATGGAGATACCGGAGCCAAAGCTTGCGTTGTGCACGGATCCGCCTCCACAGTCTCTTGAAGAGTTTGTTGCGCGTGAAAGCATTTGTGAGTATGGACCATCGTCGCCGAGGAAGAAGAAGACGATTGTGTATCCAGTTATATGTCACATGAAGGAGGTTATTGATCGTGGTCCTCTGCTCGTTGAAGACCTGCCGGATGAATGGCTGCCTAGCGAAGGGGAGGATCTGACTCGCAAGCACGAATTCACCACAGTGCTTGGCAAAGTGGACGGCACTGTCTATGATTACTAAGCAATTTAGTTTATATGTGTACTTTAGCAACGAACTTATGAGTTTGTCTATGTAGTTTCTGAACTAGTATCAATTAGGTATGTCCAGTGCTCTTTTGTGAATTTGGTATGTCCAGTGGCCTTTTGTGAACCTGGTATGTAATATTAAGTTGGAAAATTATCTATGGATGAACTTGTTATATAATGTGCAGTAATTCTCATATTATCAAGTGTGAATTTGGCTAACTGTGAACCTGGTATGTAATATTAAGTGTGAATTTGGCTAACTGTACAGAGCACTTCATTATAAATTGTGGAGCATTTCACAAACTATAGTGCATCTCACACAAGATCATATATTCTGGAGCATCTCACAAACTGTAGAAATATAGATCCAGGAGTAATGACATATTACAAAAGAGCATAACCACATGATCCAAGAGTAATACAGCTGATCATATTACAAAAGAGCATAACCACATGATCTGGAGCATGATCATGAACATAACATGTTCATTAGCATGTTCTACAGCTGATCATAAGCAGAACACAAAATGAAACTATTTTTTCCTATCTCAGTTCATCAAACATGCTCACTCTTCTAGGTTTTTTAAATCCTTTGTTGTTGGTACTTGAAGTTGGTGCACTTCTCTTCATTTGTGTTGGTTTGGACAGACATGCAATCATTCTCTGTTCCTCTTCCACTGCCTCTCTTGCTTGTTGGGCTTCCTTCTTGTTTTTCTCTTGCAAGTATGTCTCAATTCTTGTCTCTTCCTGCTGATTTTTCTTCTGCTCCCAGGCTTCTTGTCTTGATGCCTCTTGTGTTTGTAGAAACAATTGCCTTCTTTCCAACTCTTCAGCTTGATTTATAAGAAACATTGCCTCCTCTGCATCATATGCAGTCCTACAAACTCTCTTCTTCTTTTCAGCAATTTTCATTTTCTCTTCTGCTCTTACTCTCTTTGCCTCTTCTTTAATTCTTTTCTTTTCCTCCATAGCTTCTCTTCTTTGGCCTGCTTTGGCAAGTTTTTCCTCCAGGGTCTGTCTTTTCTTTTCCTCACTAGCTCTTCTCTTCTCTTCAGCAGCTAGTCTTTTCTGTTCTAGAACAACTTTCTTCCTCTCCCCAGCAGCATTTTTCTTGGCAAGTAGTTCATCTTTTCTCCTTTGAGCAGATAAATTAATTTTCTCTTCTTCTTCCTTTAATTTTGCCATTGCTGCATCATATTTGGCCTGATCTGCTATCTCCCTTCTCTCTGCTGCAGCCTTTAGTTTGGCAAGTGCCATGACTTCTCTTTTCCTGTGAATATCTCCCCCTTTTGTTGATGTGCTGTGTTGAATTGGAGGCTGTGAGAGGGATTGCTCATGTATGAAAGCATTGTGAGGCAGGGGCCCTTACACATCTTCTTGTACAAGCCTTGTCTCTCTCTGCATTAGTGTGTAGGTAGCTGTTAGTGTCCAAATATGTTGACAGTTTATTACCTTGTCCAAAGATAGCTGAACATACCTCCTGTGTTAGTGCAGTTATTATCTCTGGCTCATACAATGGTGGGTCTTGGGTAGTGACTCCAACTGTTTGAAGATTAATCTCCTGTTGACAAGTAACACATTAATATGTAGAAATCATTCAATGCTATGAGCTGGACACACATTAGTATGACACATTACCTGAGTAAGCCCCACAGTTTCTTCATCAGAAGATGACACATCTGGCTCAGCTCTAACTCTCTGTTTTTTTCTCGTTTCTTTGGTTTAAGTCCCAACTTCCAGTCCAAACAGCCATTTATGTTATGGCCAGGACCACCACAATACCCACAGTGTATGACAGCACCTGCCCTTGTGATTTGCACACCTCTTTTTCCTTGCTTCTCTTCTAGTTGTTGTCTTCTGTTTTTTGCCCTTCTTCCTTTCTTCTTTTGAATTGGGGGTGGTAAGATTTTTCTCCCTTTCATCTTTGCCCACTCACTGACATCTTGACAAGGCATAATTATGTGCTCATATGCTTTGCAATAAGTTGCAATGGAGTAACATGAGTTGACCCTAGACTCAGGTGGAATTTTGTCATACCTAAGAGCAGAAACCCCATGACAACAAGGTATACTTGACAAATCCCATCTTTTACAACTGCACATTTCCCTCCTTGTGTCAACACTGAAATCAACTCCTCTGTCATTCACTACAAACAGTCCTTTGCCAGCTGGTGCAGCTTGACAAGTTCTTGAAAATTCTACAATCTTCTCTAGTTTCTTTCTTATCTTTGGACATATAGCACCATGCCACTTCAAACTCTCCTGCTGCTTTGCAAAATTCCTTCCCATATTCTGCCCTTTGATTCTTTGGATCATGCTTATGATTGGCATTTCCCTAGCCTCCAAAATATATCTGTTGAACACCTCACAGTTGTTATTTAACAACACATCACACTTGGGGAAATCATTCTGGTAAGCCCTAACCCATGTTTTAGGGTCCAACTCTGCAAGCCAATCATGGGCCTGCTGGCTGAGAACTAACATCTGGTTCATATTTTCCCTAAATCTACCCTCTGTAGTACTCCTTGCACACTTCCATAGTTGATTTTTTAAAGCTTCTCCTTTGAAATTCTTCTTGAAGTTCTGCCACAAATGCCTCACACAAAATCTGTGAGGTGATAGAGGAAACAACTCTTTAACTGCCTTGATTAAACCCTGCATTAAACATGTTAAACATAAGAAAACATAATTATTTGACATAAATATATTACAGAAATATAACATACATACTTTTTGCTTGTCTGACATGATTGTCCATAACTCAGTGTTATCAATTCCCAAATCTTGCTTCAATGCAGTTAGAAACCACCTCCAAGCTTTGGTGTCCTCACTCTGCACCACTGCATGAGCAATCGGAATAATGCAATCATCGGGGTCCATTCCTACTGCACTTAATAGAACACCTCCATACTGTGTCTTTAAGTGGCAACCATCTAGGAATATGATTGGCCTACAAGCACATAAGAACCCCCTCTTGCATGCATCAAACGAAAAGTAGCACTTCTGAAATTGTCCCTCTTCTGACAGTCCAAGAAGGAAAGTACTTCCAGGGTTTGATCTTCTCAACTCATTTGCATAGTCCCACAACAAGTTGTATTGTGCAATATCATCTCCATATATGATGTCATATGCAATCTTCCTAGCTCTCCCCAGCTTGCCCCTTTTAATTGTCATGTTCCAATCATCTTGCACAAAAGCTGCAAAGGCCTTCAAAGATAATTTCTCACATGCCCTGATTTTGTCCACATATTTGTGAGCAATGTACCTAGCTGTAAAAGCTGTAACTTGCCACTTTTTCTCACAAGTATGTTGCCCATTAAATGTTTTCACCATTAAAGAATTTGTTCTATTATCCGAAGATGCATACAGATACCAGGGGCATCCCTTTTCACACTTTGCAGCAAGCCTCATTTTTTCATTCTTCGGAAATGTGATGTTAACTCTCTCTTTGCAACTATACTCTCTCACAGCTTTCCTTAACAGCTCCACAGAAGAGAACAATTGCCCAGGATGGAACTTAGGTTCATGCATGTCTGCTGCTGTGAAAGACTTGAAATTGAATTTCATTTCATCCTCATCTGATTCTGGAGCATTTAATTCCTCATCTTCTGAGTTGCAATCCTCAACCACATGCTTCCCTTTCTTGTCATTCATTGGTTGCAACTGCTCCTGCAACAGATCATCATCTCCATCCTCCAAGTCATAGTCACTATCCACAATCTGAGGTACATAATCACTGTCTGTGGAATCAGAGTCTGCATTTAGTTCTTCCTCCTCTTCTGTTTTCTTTACCCTTGGTCTCAACTTCACAAAGAACTGCTGAGTGCTCTCAATTTCAAAACTTTCATCCACAACACCACAAGAAACATTGCTCTCACAGGGATCTTTGTTCTCAATTGCATTCATTTCCTTCTTCATTGGGCTGAAAACAGGAGGGATTTGTGCTATTGGATTAGCCACAACATCATCCCATTCTCCTCCTCCTCCAGAAATGTGGCTCTCTAAATGATCCAGGTATATCATTTGAAAGTGGTGCCCTAGATTTATCTTTAGATACATACAATCCACATCAGTATCATTAGCCAAAAGCCTAGCACCACCTTCATTAAGCTGACAACCAGGGGGCAACCAATAGATATCAATTCTACCTGACATTTCATAACCTAATTCCTCAACTATTTCTTCAAACATTCTGAAATAGGCGTTGTCCCTATGACAGTAATCATAGCAAACCTTATGGCCATTCAGATAGCACCTATTCTGCCCACTCCCAAAGAAAAAACCTCCATGGATCACCTCAACAGTGAAATATGGACTTCCTTTCGCCGAAAAACATTAACAAACATCAATAAATTAGTGCCCTCAACATACTGAAACCCTAGATTAATTTCGCAACTTTACATCCAGTGGACAAAATCATAGAAATAGCATGGGCAAAACGGCATAATCATAGCAAATTCACCCGAATTGTACATTAATTTGACATAGTGAGGCACTGACATACCGTACGCCGGAGCAGCCTCGCCGTCGGGCCGCCGTGTCAGGCACTGCATCGCCACCAAACAGCACCGACTGCTTTGAGCGGCCGTCCAACTAGCTTCAGCCGCCGTATGCAGTAAGAAGAGAGGGCGCCCGAGACGCAGATCATCCGCCGCCGCACCCCATCGCCGCTAGGTTTCGCACTCCTTCGATGCCGTCGGGAGAACAGGGGAGAACATGGGATCGAGAGAGGGAGAACAGGGGATCGAGAGGAGAAGACAGAAAGATAGGGGGCCAATTTGCGAAATAACGGCTGGGCCTCGAGCTGACGGGTGGGTCCAACCTGACGCGCGGGTCCCGGGCGGACGTGGCATACAGCTGGATACGGTGTACGTAGTGCACGTGTAGAGCCAGGACTGGCGGTGCAACCTCAGGGACCGTATTGACGACGTATTCTCATGTACTAGGACTGTATCGAAGCAATACACAAGTTCCAGGATCGAAGTGGACGCAGCCAGCAAGTACGAGGACTATAGATGCAATTATCTCGTAAAAATATCAACACCAGCAAGAAGCTGATGCAATGGTCGGTCATGCGTCGTGTAGATCACCTTGTGATCACAGCAGTGGTGGCTAGTGTGCAACAACATGGACCATTGCGCTCATTGGGAGTCTTTGTCTAATTTGTTAGGTTCTGGAGCCCTCAAGTCTTATTAAATATTGAAAGAAGAAATATATCATCACAATCATAGTAATAACTAATTTAATGTAATGAAAATTGTAAAAGCCAAAAAAAAACTTCCGTGGTGGAATCTGCAATAGCCATGTTAACAACGGTACTGTGCAGACTGATCGAACCTTGTGACTGATGTAGCATTCGCCAATGGGCCTTTTCCCCCGTTCTGGACAAATGATCTAAGTAGACGAACAACTGAATTTTTTTTAAGGTACTGTTAGTACGGTGAATTGGCATAAAAAATGTTTCTAGAGTATACATATTTTGTGTGGACATTTGACATTTAAAGCTTAATTTGACGAACTATTCCAAAGCAGACTTGATGGAAATAATGCTCCTTTCATAAATAATCATGTACTCCCTCCGTTTCTTTATATAAGGTGTATTTTTTAGGTGTAGTGATCAAGACACAAAATTAAGAAGAATTTTGGACAAAAATACCCTGAGCTAATTAGGTAGTGAACGGGTTAATTAGCGGCAACTAAATAACCAACGGACTAATAAAAGGCAAGTAAATCTCACTGCACCAGAATAAAATCAATCAGTGGGATGAGAGAGAGAGAGAGAAATGTAAGTGCATGCAGTCAGGGAGAGTGAGGGGGCGTTTGTTTCCAGGGACTTTTTGGTGTAGGGACTAGAAAAAGTCCCTCTTAGAGACTTTTTAACCAAACAGGAGGGACTACTGTTGGGGAACGTAGCAGAATTCAAAAAAATTCCTACGCTTCACCAAGATCAATCTATGGAGTCATCTAGCAACGAGCATAAAGGAGTGCATCTACATACCCTTTGTAGATCGCGAGCGGAAGCGTTCGAAGGAACGTGGATGATGGAGTCGTACTCGTCGTGATCCTCGTCACCGATGATCCCAGCGCCGAACGGACGGCACCTCCGCATTCAACACACGTACGATACAGCGACGTCTCCTCCTTCTTGATCCAGCAAGGGGGGAGGAGAGGTTGATGGAGATCCAGCAGCACAACGGCGTGCTGGTGGATGCAACGGGAAAAGCTGCAGGGCTTCGCCGAGACCCTGCGGGAGGAGGGAGAGGTGCAACGGGGGGGGGGGGGG
>LR738709.1:725362442-725433258 GCA_902687465.1 Secale cereale | reverse complement strand
GCCAGGGGCTGAGGTGAGGCTGCCCTCTCTCCCCCCACTATATATAGGGGCCAGGGGGGGCGCTGGCCCTAGGAGATTGGATCTCCTAGGGGGGGCGGCGGCCAAGGGGGTGGCTTGCCCCCCAAGCCTAGGGGCGCCCCCAACCCCTAGGGTTTCAACCCTAGGCGCAGGAAGGAGGCCCAAGGGGGGTGCGCCAGCCCACTAAGGGCTGGTCCCCCTCCCCCTACGGCCCACGGGGCCCTCCGGGATGGGTGGCCCCACCCGGTGGACCCCCGGGACCCTTCCGGACCCCCGTAACTCTCCCGGTGGCCGAAACTGGACTTCATACATATCATTCTTTACCTCCAGACCATTCCGGAACTCCTCGTGATGTCCGGGATCTCATCCGTGACTCCGAACAACATTCGGGTTACCGTGTGCATATATCTCTACAACCCTAGCGTCACCGAACCTTAAGTGTGTAGACCCTACGGGTTCGGGAGACACGTAGACATGACCGAGACGACTCTCCGGTCAATAACCAACAGCGGGATCTAGATACCCATGTTGGTTCCCACGTGTTCCTCGATGATCTCATCGGATGAACCACGATGTCAAGGATTCACTTAATCCCGTATGCTATTCCCTTTGTCTATCTGTTCGGTACTTGCCCGAGATTCGATCGTCGGTATACCGATACCTTGTTCAATCTCATCATAGCAAGTCTCTTAACTCGTTCCGTAATCCACCATCCCGTGACTAACTTCTTAGTCACACTGAGCTCATTATGATGATGTCTTACCGAGTGGGCCTAGAGATACCTCTCCGTCATACGGAGTGACAAATCCCAATCTCGGTTCGTGCCAACTCATCAGACACTTTCGGATATACCCGTTGCATACCTTTATAGCCACCCAGTTACGTTGTGACGTTTGGCACACCCAAAGTATTCCTACGGTATCCGGGAGTTGCACAGCCTCATGGTCTAAGGAAAAGATACTTGACATTGGAAAAGCTTTAGCATTACGAACTACACGATCTTGTGCTAGGCTTAGGATTGGGTCTTGTCCATCACATCATTCTCCTAATGATGTGATCCCGTTATCAATGACATCCAATGTCCATGGCCAGGAAACCATGACCATCTGTTGATCAACGAGCTAGTAACTAGAGGCTTACCAGGGACACGTTTTGGTCTATGTATTCACACATGTATCGCTGTTTCCGTATAATACAATTCAAGCATGAATAACAAACAATTATCATGAACAAGGAAATATAATAATAACCATTTTATTATTGCCTCCAGGGCATATTTCCAACAGTCTCCCACTTGCACTAGAGTCAATAATCTAGTTACATTGTGATGAATCGAACATCCATAGAGTTCTGGTGTTGATCATGTTTTGCTCGTGGAAGAGGTTTAGTCAACGGATCTGCGACATTCAGATCCGTATGCATTTTACAAATATCTATGTCTCCATCTTGAACATAATTCCGGATGGAGTTGAAACGGCGCTTGATGTGCTTGGTCTTCTTGTGAAACCTGGGCTCCTTGGCAATGGCAATGGCTCCAGTGTTGTCACAGAAGAGAGTCATCGGGCTTGACGCGCTTGGAATGACTCCTAGGTCGGTGATGAACTCCTTCATCCAGACTCCTTCCTGCGCTGCTTCGCAAGCAACTATGTACTCCGCTTCACATGTAGAATGCGCCACGACGCTCTGCTTGCAACTGCACCAGCTGACTGCTCCACCATTAAAATTATACACGTATCCGGTTTGTGACTTGGAGTCATCCAGATCTGTGTCGAAGCTAGCATCGACGTAACCCTTTACGACGAGCTCTTCGTCACCTCCATAAACGAGAAACATATCCTTAGTCCTTTTCAGGTACTTCAGGATGTTCTTGACCGCTGTCCAGTGTTCCATACCGGGATCACTTTGGTACCTCCCTACCAAACTTATGGCAAGGTTCACATCAGGTCTGGTACACAGCATGGCATACATAATAGAACCTATGGCTGAGGCATAGGGGATGACACTCATCTTTTCTCTATCTTCTGCCGTGGTCGGGGACTGAGTCGTGCTCAATCTCATACCTTGCAAAACAGGCAAGAACCCTTTCTTGGACTGATCCATATTGAACTTCTTCAATATCTTGTCAAGGTATGTACTTTGTGAAAGACCAATGAGGCGTCTCGATCTATCTCTATAGATCTTGATGCCTAATATATAAGCAGCTTCTCCAAGGTCCTTCATTGAAAAACTCTTATTCAAGTAGGCCTTTATGCTCTCCAAGAATTCTATATCATTTCCCATCAGCAGTATATTATATGTGGATGATATACTGCTGATGATATACTGCTGATGGGAAATGATATAGAATTCTTGGAGAGCATAAAGGACTACTTGTATAAGAGTTTTTCAATGAAGGACCTTGGAGAAGCTGCTTATATATTAGGCATCAAGATCTATAGAGATAGATCGAGACGCCTCATTGGTCTTTCACAAAGCACATACCTTGAAAAGATATTGAAGAAGTTCAATATGGATCAGTCCAAGAAAGGGTTCTTGCCTGTTTTGCAAGGTATGAGATTGAGCACGGCTCATTCCCCGACCACGGCAGAAGATAGAGAAAAGATGAGTGTCATCCCCTATGCCTCAGCCATAGGTTCTATTATGTATGCCATGCTGTGTACCAGACCTGATGTGAACCTTGCCATAAGTTTGGTAGGGAGGTACCAAAGTGATCCCGGTATGGAACACTGGACAGCGGTCAAGAACATCCTGAAGTACCTGAAAAGGACTAAGGATATGTTTCTCATTTATGGAGGTGACGAAGAGCTCGTCGTAAAGGGTTACGTCGATGCTAGCTTCGACACAGATCTGGATGACTCCAAGTCACAAACCGAATACGTGTATATTTTGAATGGTGGAGCAGTCAACTGGTGCAATTGCAAGCAGAGCGTCATGGCGCATTCTACATGTGAAGCGGAGTACATAGCTGCTTGCGAAGCAGCGCAGGAAGGAGTCTGGATGAAGGAGTTCATCACCGACCTATGAGTCATTCCAAGCGCGTCAAGCCCGATGACTCTCTTCTGTGACAACACTGGAGCCATTGCCATTGCCAAGGAGCCCAGGTTTCACAAGAAGACCAAGCACATCAAGCTTCGTTTCAACTCCATCTGGAATTATGTTCAAGATGGAGACATAGATATTTGTAAAGTGCATGCGGATCTGAATGTCGCAGATCCGTTGACTAAACCTCTTCCACAAGCAAAACATGATCAACACCAGAACTCTATGGGTGTTCGATTCATCACAATGTAACTAGATTATTGACTCTAGTGCAAGTTGGAGACTGTTGGAAATATGCCCTAGAGGCAATAATAAAATGGTTATTATTATATTTCCTTGTTCATGATAATTGTCTGTTATTCATGCTTGAATTGTATTATACGGAAACAGCGATACATGTGTGAATACATAGACCAAAACGTGTCCCTGGTAAGCCTCTAGTTACTAGCTCGTTGATCAACAGATGGTCACGGTTTCCTGGCCATGGACATTGGATGTCATTGATAACGGGATCACATCATTAGGAGAATAATATGATGGACAAGACCCAATCCTAAGCCTAGCACAAGATCGTGTAGTTCTTAATGCTAAAGCTTTTCCAATGTCAAGTATCTTTTCCTTAGACCATGAGGTTGTGCAACTCCCGAATACCGTAGGAATACTTTGGGTGTGCCAAACGTCACAACGTAACTGGGTGGCTATGTAATGTCCCGGATGTAATACTTCCCCTTTTCGGTAATTTATAATATCTCTGGCTTCATCAATTCCATTCCGCGTTCTTTGTCTTTCGGGTTTTTCGTCGTTTTGTCGTGTGCGTGTGTTCATTCATTCATATCATATAGTCATGTGCATCGCATTGCATTTGTGTTGTCGTTTGCATCCGTTCCCACTTGTTTCTTTCTGTTGTCCGTTTCGCGTTCCGGAGCTCTCTCACGTGTCCGTGGCATCCCCGAGGACTACTTTGGTGTTTGGCCGTGTAACGTTACCGGTTTGGCGCGAGACTTGTCGTGTGTTGTTGTTTTGGTGTGTGTAACCCGCCTGTCAAATCTCGTCGCGTTTGGAGTTCGTTTGCTACCCCAACAGTTATTCTCGTGGGCTCAAAGTACCTCCACTTTGAGGCCCAAGACACCCCTCCAACAGCTCACCAAACCAGCCCAAACCCCTTCCTTCATCTAGGCCATCCAATTCTGATCGCGTGGCCGAAAACTACACCTCATTTGGACAACCCTAGCTCCTTGTGCCTATATATTTGTCCACCTTCCCCCAAATTTTGCCCTAGCAAACCCTAGCCACCTTCTTCTTCCTCCAGCCTCCTCCCTCCACTCCGGCCGGAGCTCGCCGGAGCCCCGCCGGAGTAGCTCGCCGGAAGTCCACCGCCCTCTGCCGCCGGCCAGCGCCGCCGCCTCGCCGGCCGGGCCTCCAGCCGCCGGCCCCGCCCCGTCAGTCTCCAGGGTCACCAGCCGCCGCCACGCTCGAGGGGATCGGGAGGATCCCCGAGCGCGCGCGATCCAGGCGCCCCGCTGGGCCAACCCTAGCTGGCTGGGCCTCCTTCGCGGGCCCTCATCCGCAGCCGCCAGGATGGGCCGGCCCATCCAGCCACCTCGCCCCTCGAGGCCTCAGCCAGCGCCGCCGCCAGCCGCTCGAAGGATCCAGGCGGATCCGATCGCCTCGACTGCCTGCGCCCTAACGGGCCGAGACGCCTCGCGGGTCCCGATCCGCTCCGTCGGCCGGTGCCCGATCCGGCCCGGTAACAGCTCCGCCCGATCCGCTCCGAGGCCGATCCGCCAGCCCGCTCCGAGACCCAGTTGACTTTGACCAGATCTGCCTGAGGTTGTCTCCGAGATCCACTAAGTCCCTGACGTTTTGTTGTCTGATGCTGTTTTAGAATGATGATAACTTTTTGTGTGATGGTCCGAATTGAGTGAATGATATGTCAAATTGTTCGTGGAGACATGTACTACATTTTGTTCCTTTATGCCATGCATGTTTGAGATCATCTAGATGCTTAAAAATCTGTTGCAAGAGTGCATATTGTTATAAACTGCTGTTAGTTGTTGTTTTCATGCCATCTTTGCAATGTGATAACTTTTTGCATGTTTATCCAAATGATGCAAATGATATGTCCATGTGTTCGTCTTGTCATGCTCTACATGTTAATTGCTTAGGCTTGCATGATAGAATTAATCTTGCCATGTTTATCTCCGTTGCAAAGTGCTATGTGGCTGTTAAGTTGTTAAACTTGTTACGAAATGCCTCGTAGAGGAGCTCATTGCTATCGTTGTGTTTGTCCCCATGATGCATGCTTATAGGTTTTGGATTCACCATCATGTGTACTTTGATGTGGTTCTTACCACTTGTCTTGATATGCTTTGAGGTGACTTAAACTTTTTCTCAAAGATGCCATGATGAAACTGCTGTTTCAACACTTAGTGAAATTTCACTAAGTCTGGAATCTGTAATTTCCAGATGCCATGTTTGCTTGTTGTTCTAGGCCAATCCATGATAGTTTTGGGGTAACTCTTGATGATTCCTTGTAGTATATATTGTTGGATATCCATTCATGCTCTCACATGCTTATTTGAGTGGCTGTAGCATATTTAACTTTTGCTCCCAAGTTGCAATAAAATACTGCTGTCAGGATTTTGTTATCAAGTTCAATATGTCATAGCTTGTTGCTATTGATCCATGGCTCCTTTGGGGATGCTCCAATGGACTTATTTACTGTAGGATATGTCTAGTTTATGTCCATGCTCATTGCCATGATGTTTGAGTGCTGTAGCTTATTTATCTATTGCTCCGAAGTTGCTATGTGGCTGTAATTTTCAGCTTTCGCATGTTTATTGTTTTGTGTGTAACTTTTAGCCCGTAGCTCCGATTTGAGCAAGTCCTATATGAAACTTGTGTGATTTTTCATGTAGATTCATAATATCCTATTTTTATCATGTTTTGAAGAATTTTGCTTGATCGCATTTTGTCATGCTCAGTGTGCTCCCTTAGTGCATCAGTCATGCATCCAACATATTTTGTGTGCGCATTGCATCTTGTTGATTTCGTGCCTTGTGTGTTTGTCTTGAGTAGAGCCGGAAGTTGAGTACGAGTACGAGAACGAGGTTACTACCGAGGTTGAGAACGAGGAGCTCTCTTACGATCCCATCGACAACTCTTCAGGCAAGATGACCGAACCCCGATAACATTACTATCTTTGCCTATTGCTAGAAGTCTCGATCTATAGTTTTTGCCTCAATGCCCATGTTTTCCTGTCAGCCTCTTATTGTAACCATGAACCTGTTTAACCACCCTACCTATGCAAACCATTGATTGGCTATACGTAGGCTTCGCTCAACCCCTCTTATAGCATTGTTAGTTGCAGGTGAAGATTGAAGATTCTTGCTTCTTGTTGAAGCTTGTTGGGATATCACACTATATTAATTATTAAATGAAATCATCTATATATTGGCAATGGGTGGAAGGCTAAGCCTTTTGCTTGGTGTTTTGTTCCACTCATGCCACTAGGAACCGAATAAACCGGTGTTATGTTCCTTGATTATGCGTTCCTCACACGGTTGGGGTTATGGGACCCCCTCGATAAACCACTAAGTGCTAAGTCTTTTCCAGCAAGTCCCAACATTGGTACTATTTGCCTAATAACTAAAAACTTGCATAGGGAGTAATTAACCCTCTTTCTTAATCAACAACCCCGGGCCAGTGCTCCACATGAGTGTTGGTCCGAACTGGGCAACCTGCGGGGCCACCTCGAGGAAACTCAAGGTCTGGTAAAAACCCGTAGCTTGTCCCATCCGGTCGTGTCCTGAGACTAGATACGCGCGGCTACTGTCAGGGTGTCGGCACGCCGGGAGGATTTGCTGGATTAGCCTTACCTTAAATCGGAGTATCTTGAGCACGGGATTCCGAGGATACTCGGGCCTTCCCACCTTGGAGTTGCGACTCCGCGGATCGTGGGCTTGTCATGGGCCAAGTTGGAACACCCCTGCAGGGTTATGAACTTTCGAAAGCCGTGCCCGCGGTTATGTGGCAGATGGGAGCTTGTTAATATCCGGTTGTAGAAAACTTGACACCATATTCCAATACACTACCAGCGTGTGTACCGTGACGGTCATTTTCCGAAAGGGATTCGGGAAGTGAACACGGTGGGGTTATGTTTGACTTGTTTTAGTTAGGATCACTTCGTGATCATCTCTCGACCGAGGCACCTTCTCTTCTCGCTCTCTTTTACGTAAGCTAGTGCTAGTTGCTGCTGCAGACTCTTGTTCTTTCTTCAGCCTTGTTCCACACCCAAGGCTTAAATAGTCGTGTTACCCGGGAACGGGATTGCTGAGTCCTCTGTGGCTCACAGTTACTTCAACACACCAGATGCAGGGCAGACTAAGGCATAGCCTAGTGGTGAGAAGGGGCTGATGCCTTCCCACCCACCCAGGTTCAAGGCACGGTACTTGCAATTTGGGTTTGTTGCACCAATTATACTGTAAGGGGTTCCCTTACAGTCTTTCTATCAAAACACACCAGATGCAGGTACGATGGTGAGCTACACTGGTGATGGCACTGAGCTAGACTGGGAGTACGACGAGGAGCGTAGCCGTTACTACGTGAACTATCCGGTTGATCAGTAGAGCTTCTACTAGGATTCGATCTAGACCTATGGTTTAATGTTATGTTTGGTATCTTGTCATTTGGATTTTACCCTTAGATGGGCTGTGATGTTTATTGAATGATGTTTGAACATGTAATGAATTTGTGTGACGTGGCGAGTGTAAGCCAACTATCTTTTCAGTTTTCCATCCCCATTTTTACATGAGTTGTGCAAAGGTACCAAACTTGCGATCATTCCAGAATGGGCTTATATCTTTAAGTCGTGCCTCGACACGTAGGAGATATAGTCCCATCATGGGCATTACAAGTTGGTATTCAGAGCCTTCTCCGACCTAGAAGCCCCCACTGATTGATCGAATCGTTGACGGTCGAGTCTAGGCACACACTGAAAATGTTTTGAGTCCTATATTTATACCGGAGAGTAGGATTTCTTTGCTTCTCATCCCCTTTCATTCTGGTGAGGACTCCTGACGTCTACTCTTGCCTCTTCTACTTTCAAAAATTGCACCAATTTTTTTTAGGAATCTCGCGAGTATTGTTGGATTGTTTCGATGTTCTTTGACGAGGATATTGTTCTCGATGCCTCCTGACATTAGGGGTTGTGGCAGTGTCCCGGGGAGTTGAGCTTCGGGGTATTGTCGTCACAAGCATATCACGACAGTACTAAATACTTAAGACAGCCGACATCGAAAATCTCTCCTATACGGTTAGTGGCAAGATAACCCCGACATCACCCAGTACTGGGGAGGTAGTTCGGGAGTATTGCCATAGCTTTGTATAGTGGATGCTTTTCGAAGGTTCGAGGTAGACGGTTTCCGAGAAAGGCTGGTTATGTGTTGAAGGATGGATACAGCTGGATGTAGGTTTAGAGTTGATTGTGCGGTGCTTCCCCTGTATCCCCAACACCTGATTGCATAACTGGAAACTTTCGGAAATTAATAGGTGGGTTTATCCAATTGATCGTAGGCATTCTTCCAACGAATGCAGGTTAGCGAGTTCGGGATTCTACATTGAGTGAAGTGGTTTTATGGCCGATGTTCCGATCGGGAGTTGCATCTTAAAGGGTCCTTGGCTATGCTGATCCGGGGATTGCAAAACCCTTTCGTAACGCGTTCCATAATCTTACAGCACAAAGATGTCGAACGAAGCTCCTATCTTGTGTTTGTTCCATCCGTACCTTGTTGTTTTTCTTATTTACCTTTTGTCCCCTATGTGGCTTCTCGTGAAGATTGTTGTTATCATTTCACTGAGAATTTCATTCGTTCCTCTTGTTCGAATGATTCTTGTGAAGACTATGTTGCATTTCTATCCGTTGTTTCAGCTTATACCTTCTTTCAATCAATTGCTGATTCGTGGTCATCTCTTTCAGGATGGCTCCGAAACGGGTTCCCAACGCTAACCCAGAGGGTGAAGAGGTTCCAGATCGTCCTCCTTCCCCTCCTCCTCCGTCTAAGGCTTGGAGAGCGATTATGCAGACTACAAATCAGAACACCCAGATGTTGATGCAGATGATGCAGCAAATGCAAGCAAATCAGGGTGCTCCAGGGAACCAAGGCAATTTCTTCAACCAACAACACCATGCTACTCTCAACCAGTTCTTGGCCAATCAACCAAAAGCTTTCAGTTACTGTGTCGACCCTCTCGATGCTGAAGATTGGATAACCCATATCAAGAAGCATTTTGAGTGCAGTAACGTAAGGGAAGAGGACTATGTGAAGTTTGCAGCCTTCCAACTCAAGGACCAAGCAGCTGACTGGTGGTAGCAGTACAAAGACTCCAGAGAAGGGCGTGTGATCTCTTGGGAGGATTTCTGCAAGGACTTTCGCTCTCACAACATTCCAACAAGTGTCATCGAGGGTATGCGTGAGCAATTCCGCAACCTGAAGCAAGGCTCTATGACTGTCTACCAGTATAATGTCAAGTTCCAAAATCTTGCCCGCTATGCTAAGCAAGACATTCCAGATGCCAAGAGCAAGATCTATCAGTTCCTCGGAGGTCTCAAGGATGAACTTCAACTTGCTCTCACCTTGTTCGAGCCTGATGAGTTTGACAAATTCTATAACATGGCGCTCAAGCAAGAGGCAGCCCAGCTCAAGATGGAGGCTTCCAAAAAGAGGATTCGAGATGTTGTTCACTCCTCCTCATCTTCTCAAGTCGTCGCGAAGCAACATAAATTTTGGCTTCCTCCTCCTCCAGTGATTCGAGCTCCCTACAACAACTCCAACAACAACAAGAACTCCGGTGGACGTGGTTTCTCCCACCCACCCAACCCGAGCAACCAGTCGAAGAATCAGTTTCAGTCTCAAGGTTCCAAGTCAAGTGGTTCTCATTACCGTCCTCTCTCAGAAGTGGTCTGCAACAAGTGCACTCAGAAAGGTCACTATGCTAACAAGTGCCCCAACCCAAGGCGCCTTCCGCCTCCTCCACCTGTCAGTACAGCTATTGTCAAGCATAATCCAAAGGCAGCAAGGGTGAATCTGATGAATGCAGCGCAAGCGGAGAATTCTTCTGATGTGATTTTGGGTAACCTTCCAGTTAACTCTTTTCCTGCTAAAGTGTTGTTTGATTCGGGTGCTTCATGTTCCTTCATGTCATATCCATTTGCATCCAAGAATAATGTTCACTCTGAAGCTTTACCAAGACCTTTGAGTGTTATATCACCTGGCAAGAGATTGAGTTCTAGTATGGTGGCTCCGAATGTATCTATTCGCATGGGTGATTATCGCTTTCTGGCTAATCCAGTTATTCTTGGCAATTCCGACATCGACCTTATCCTCGGAATGGACTGGCTTTCTCAGCATGATGCTCAAATTGACTGTGCACAGAAGGAAGTCAAGATTACTCATTCCGATGATGATGTGATCATCTTCGCCTCCAGGGATAACACAATCAGGCTTTTCTCTCTAAATGACAAGGGCGAGATGAATGCCATACCTCAAATTCCGGTGGTTAACGAATACCAAGACGTCTTTCCTGAAGAACTTCCAGGCATGCCTCCACACCGCCAAGTGGAATTCGTCATTGAACTCGAGCCGGGTACTGAGCCAGCATGCCGGCGTCCGTACAAGCTCTCTCCTAAAGAGTTGAAGGAATTGAAGAAGCGGCTTGATGAACAAGAGCGTATGGGTCTGATCAGGCCTAGTACATCTCCTTGGGGCTGTGGTGTCTTATTTGTCAAGAAGAAGGATGGCACGGAGCGCCTCTGCGTCGATTACCGGCCATTAAACAAGAAGACAATAAAGAATAAGTATCCGCTCCCCAACATCAACGAACTGTTCGAGCAGCTCAAAGGAGCTAAAGTGTTCTCTAAGCTCGATCTCCGAATGGGCTATCACCAAATTCGCATTCGCGAGGAAGACATCCCCAAGACTGCCTTCAGAACGAGCTACGGCTCATATGAGTATACAGTCATGTCCTTTGGTCTCGCCAATGCTCCACCTACCTTCTCGAGAATGATGCACTACATTTTCAACCCCTACACCGGCGAGTTTGTGCTTGTGTATCTGGATGACATTTTGGTATTTTCCAAGAATGAAGAAGATCACGAAAAGCACCTCCGTCTCGTTCTCGACAGACTCCGTGAACATAAGTTCTATGCCAAGTTCTCCAAGTGCGAATTTTGGCTCGATAAGGTCTTGTATCTGGGCCATATCATCTCTGCTGACGGTATTGCGGTAAACCCCGAGAAAGTTGAAGCAATTGTCAACTGGGAAGCTCCTCAGAACGTCAAGCAACTCCGAAGCTTTCTTGGTCTTGCCAGCTATTGCAGAAGGTTCGTTGAGAACTTCTCCAAGATTGCCAAGCCTCTTTCCAACTTGCTGCAGAAGAATGTCAAGTACTACTGGTCTCCAGATTGTGAAGTGGCATTCAAAACTCTCAAAGAAAAGCTCGTCTCTGCTCCAGTTCTAACTCCTCTAGATGAGTCCAAGCCCTACAAAGTATTCTGTGATGCTTCTCTTCAAGGTCTTGGTGGTGTGCTTATGCAGGACAAGAGAATTGTGGCATACACTTCTCGTCAGCTGAAGCCAAGTGAGAAGAACTACCCCACACATGATCTTGAACTAGTAGTTGTGGTACATGCTTTGATTACGTGGAGACACCCGCTGCTGGGCAGAAAAGTTGACATCTTCACCGATCACAAGAGCTTGAAGTACATCTTCACACAGCCGAATTTGAACCTCCGCCAGACTCGTTGGGTCGAAATGATCCAAGAGTATGATCCCAGCATCGAATACACTCCTGGCAAGGCGAATGTGATTGCAGATGCTTTGAGCAGAAAGGCATATTGCAACAGCCTTCTTATGAAGCCATTCCAGCCTGAGCTTTGTGAAGCATTCAGGAAACTCAACCTCCAAGTTGTTCTGCAAGGATTTCTTGCAAATCTTCAAGTTGCTCCTACCTTGGAAGATCAGGTCCGTGAGGCCCAACTCAGTGATGCTATGGTGCAGAAGGTGAAACATGGTATTGCAAAGGTGATGGCTTCTCGCCCCTCGTTGGTTACCCCAAGTGGAAGGTTTGAGATGTAGCGTAGCGGAAAATTTCCCTTGGAAAAGATACCAAGGATCGAATCCCGTGAGACTCCGAGGGTCGACAAGAAGGTGTCAATGGCGCCAGAAACTTTTGCTTGACAGGACCTGCACACAGATACAAATAACTTTGCTCCCAACGAGTACAGAGAGGTTGTCAATCCCTCCGGCCTTGTCGTTTACAAAGGATCAAACACAAGAGATAATAGTGATAGGTATGACTGCAACTAGGAAATAAGAACAGGAAGTAAATAGCGGGTGTGATTAGTGATGGTAATATGGACCGGGGTCCCATGATGTTCACTAGTGATGTCTCTCTCCCAAAAGACGATAAAACAGCTAAGCGAGGTAAACAAATTACAGCTGGGCAATTGACATGATTATGTGCGCAAACCAATGCTAACTATGCTGTAAAGAAAGGTAGAGACTCAAAAGCATGGGCGGTACGCCAAGGCAAGTAGACCGAAATCCATCTGCATCTACTACTAATCATCCACCTTGAGATATCTATCCAGAACATCTCGCTGGTATTAAGTTGCGAGTCCCACCCAAAGTGTAAACTCAAAGCAACAGACAACTGCATTAAAAGAACTTTGCGTAAAGTAAACAATCCTTCCACCCGCAAGTACAAGCACCGTTGTTTTCCCCCTTGTGGCAACATCACATCCCCTAGACTCATGTTTCTGTCACTCAAGCTAGTCATCGAGGGGCATGAACCCACAATCAAGCATAACGTTCCCTCTTGGAGTTACTACCTACTACTCGGCCAAAGCAATAAATAGCAACGGAGAACATGCAAGAATTACTCAAGAACATAAATATAAAAGAGGTGAATCAAATATATTACTCACACACAATCTGAACATAATCTCATAATCCATCGGATCCTAGCAAACTCAGCAGAGCAACAGCATAAAGATTACATATGTGCCTCGATCATGTAGGGCAGCTCACGAGGTCTAATCCATGAAGAACAAAGAGGGGAGGAGAACATCACATAGCTACTGGTCATGGACCCATGGTCCAAGGGGGACTACTCACAACTCATCCGGGAAGCGTCCATGGTGGTGGAGAAGCTCCCGGTGGTGGTTCTCCCCTCCGGCAGGGTGTCGGGAAGAGTTCTCCTAGTGCTCCCGATCATGGAAGCGCGGCGGCGGCGGAACAGAGACGAGATCGTAAAAAAGGGTTCCCTCCTCGAGGGTTTCGGGACGCGAGCAATATATATGCAAAAGGGGGTCACCAGAGGCGGAGGTGGGGCCCCAGCCGCCCCCTGGCGCGGCCAGGGGTGGCTGCCTGGGCCACCCCAGGCTCCCCTCTGGCCCTGCCTTGGTTTTTCTGGAAGCTCCCGATACGCTGATTTTTCCTGTATTTTCCCGGAATTTTTAGGGCACTTTTAATATGGGGGAAACCTGAAATAGAAAAACAGCAGAAAACATGAACTGGCACTGTGGTGCACTGAGTTAATAGGTTAGTCCAAATATGATCAAAAGTGTATGGAAGTGCATAAATATCATAGCAATATCACACAAAAGAGGCATGGAGCAAGCAGAAATTATAGATACGTTTTGGACGTATCAACATCCCCAAGCATAATTCCTGCTCGTCCTCGAGTAGGTAAATGATAACAAGCATAATTTCTGTGGTGACATGCTATCAACCATATAAGAACTTTTAAGTAAAGCAATCAAGGCATGTAATTCAATTCAAGTCATAACAAACAAGAGTCTATATTAGTATTGTAACAAGTAACATAAGAACATAAAGGTGCAAGAGCTCTCGCTGTCCGTGACTCGAATGTCTCCAAATGGTGTTTGCGTGCAAGAAAGGGGATAGGGATATATGAGAGAGTAAAACATAGTTTTTGTATTGTTGAGAACTTAATCTACTAAAGTTTCACACTTGGTCTTCTTTGGAATCTTATCTTGACTCATCCCCAGACCGTCAGCCAGGTACAAGTCAAAATGATCCACTCCCTTTCGATATTTTGAGCACTCATGCAATGGATGAGCGTAAGCAAGAAAGTCGACACTTAGGATGGCAAAGAGAGAAAAATGATAGAGGGGGAAGACAAAAAGGGTGTGAAAGGCTCACATCAATGAGGACAATCATCGGCGAGAGAAAGCCAAATGATAGATATGATGTGAGGAGTAGGGATTGCCATGCAACGGATGCACATATGAGCTAAGGTAAGCTCTCCAATGGAACTAGTGGGGGTGCATCCAATTTGCTTGCTCAAGAATACCTAGAGCTCTTTTGAGTAGGCTCATTATTGGAATATACAAGCCAAGTTCTATAGTGTAAAGGTCCCCACATAGCTATATGCATGAATGATAATCTCTATGGAGCGCAAGGTATAAGATGGAGTACGAGTGTGGATCTCTCAAAAGGAAATAGTAGTGTGCCCCCTTCTCTCTTTTTATTTCTTTTTCTTTTTCTTTTTCTTTTTTTCTTTTTTTGTGGCCTCAATGGCTCTTTCTATTTATCCCTCATTTGTCCTCTTTGGGATCTTTTGATTTTGTCCTCTTTGGGATCTTTTGATTTGTCCTCTTTGGGATCTTTTCCTCACTTTAGGGGCAACACTCTATGTATTACAAGAAGTATAGAAGATCTTTCACACTTTACAAAAGTACTCAACATAAAGAAAATGAAACTATCATGATGTATGCAAATGTTTGCCTCTGCCAGTGTAGCAGGATATGCAATGATACTAGCGCGTCATGTAGCAATGAGTAGGGCAAGGCCCAACTAGCATGCGGCTCATCGATCAAGCAAAAAGCATGTATGACATGAAGATCAAGTCATGAGAAGATGGATGTTGCATCGCAATGTATCTCGGAAAGGCTATGGAAATGCCTTAATAGGTAGGTATGGTGGCTGTTTTGAGGAAGGATATAATGAGGCTTATGATGACAGGGCGTATCGTGCCAAGGATTTGGATCCACCGGCGAAGTATGCGCCAACTCTCGAGGTGAGAAAGGGCAATGCACGGTACCGAAGAGGCTAGAAAAATATGGTTAGGTGGAAGTGTCAACCTTCGAATACTCACATTAGTCCGAAGAACTCATGCACTTATTATTGGTAACTCTCAATCTAATTAGGAGGTTCACAAAGAGACAAGTACCCCGAGGAGGTGTGTATGGGGGTTTGGTTACCCTTGCGCATCCTCGACCCATGGTACGTGAGTGTACTCTAATATTCGATCCCTCCAAAGATTAGTGATCCATTTAGTAGCTAAAGTTCTCAACTATTTTGTAGGTTTTCGAAAATAAACACGGATTGCCCAAAATACGATATCTATCACTAATAGGCTAAAGCTCTTGACACCAAAAGTTCAGACATTACTCATGGCAATACCTCAAAACTATTGCAAGTTACAACTAAAATTAAATAGCAACCTCAATTACCTACTTTAAGTTAAGACACACAACTCAGTGCAATAGACAAACTCTCTTAACAAGATAAACATGAAAACTCAAGAGAGTTCAACAACCAACTAAACAAAAGCTCTTTAAAAAGAAAAGCATGAAAACTAAGAGCTAAACATGACGATAGCTATGGAAAGACAAAGAACATACACAACAAAGATAAGCATGAAAATCCTATGTTGTGTTCTAGGTTGAAGTGGAGCGTGTTTCTCTCCCACACAAAGAAAGCTGGGTTCTAACTCGTTATGAACAGCAAGCAAAGCTAAAGAAAACTAAAAAGGAAACTAAAAGCAAGACGCTCCAAGCATAGCACATAACGCATGAAGTGATTAAAATATAGTGGAACGAAAGACGAACTGATAATTGTTGATGGAGAAGGGGATGCACGGGGGCATCCCCAAGCTTAGACGCTTGAGTCTTCTTGAATTTTTCTTGGGGGTGCACGGGGGCATCCCCAAGCTTGAGCGTTTGACCCTCCTGAATCTTTTTATCATCTTCCCTCGCACACTTGAAAACTCCCTTCATACATAACTCATCATAATCTGATTAGCGAGGTTAGTACCCATAATAAAATAACTTTTCCCTGCTGGAAATAAGGATAATCTTGAAGAGCTACTGTTTGTCAAGATTGCCAAAAGGTTTTTGCAAAGAAAAAGCAAGCTCAAGGTTTGCAAAACGAAGAAAAGGCAAAACATGACAGAATCTGTGAAAAACAGACCAGCAGGTAGTAAATAATTTTTTCGGGGCACTTCTGCAACTCAAATCAAAAACTCAGAACAGACGCCCGAAAGCCAATTGTATAGAGCACGCTTTCAAAAAAATTCAGATCAAAAAGATGACCTGTGATTTTATACGAATTTTTCTGTCCAAGGACAGAATCTGTTTTCTGGACTGCACGTCACAACTTTTGAACTTTCTTGCAATCCGAGGCTAAACTAGGCACAAAGCTGAAAAGAAAAGATACAATGATGATGCTACTGTAGTAACAAACATCAAGACACAACAAAAGCAAAAAATAAATCCTAATTCGTTGTGGGCTGCCTCCCAAAAGCGCTTTCTTTTATGCCTTTAAGTTAGGCATAATGCAAAGAGAAAAGATCAAGTTTTATCAAGAGTAAAAGAATAGCTAGCCCGTGTAACGGACTCAAAAGGTAACTTAATCTTCTTTCTAGGGAAGTGTTCCATCCCTTTCTTGAGAGGAAATTGGAATTTTATATTCCCCTCTTTCATGTCAATGATAGAACCAACGGTGCAAAGAAAAGGACGTCCCAAAATAATTGGACATGAAGGTTCACATTCAATATCCATAATAGTAAAATCAACTGGCATTGACAATGATTAGAACATCGTCGATCCTCCCCAAAGGTTTCTTTATGGAAGAATCAACAAGACAAACACCAAAAGAACAAGGATCAAAAGGTTTCAATTTAAGCATATCATACATTCTTTTGGGCATAACGGAGGTACTAGCTCCAACATCACATAAAGCATAGCAAGAGAAGTTATTCAACTTAATTTTAATCATAGGATCCCAACCATCTTCTAGCTTTCTAGGTATGGAGGCTTCTACCCTAAGCTTCTCCTCCCTAGCTTTGATAAGAGCATTAGTGATATGCTCCGTGAAGGCAAGGTTAAGCGTGCTAGTGTGGGGATCTCTAGACATCTTGTGAAGGAAATCAATAACTTCAAAAAGGGGGCAATTATCAAAATCAAGGTCACTACTATCAAGTAAAGTGGTAGTGGTGTCCTTTAGGCTCACTTGTTTGGTAGCTTCTATGGTTATAGGAGTTTCTCCTTTTACGGTTGAGGTCATAGCATCACCATTAATAGGTCCAATGGGACTAGGAGTGCATTGGGTGCTAAGAGTTTGGATATCCTCAACAACTTGGATAGTAGCAATAGTGTGGTGGGTAGGAAGGCTCTTAATTCTATCTTCTTCCTCCTTTTCTCTAGCCCATCTCTCTTTAAGTTTAGCCATCATCCTAATGTTTTCATTAATTTGCACTTGAATAGCATTCATAGGAGTGGTCTTCCTCTCCTCAAGAGGAGAAGTTCTAATTTTAAGCAACTCTACCTCATGGGCTAAATTGTCTACCTTCGAAGAGAGATTATCTAGTTTGGCTAGTTTTTCTTCTACACTCTTATTGAAGGCTTTCTGGGTAGTGATAAAGTCTTTAAGCATAATCTCTAGTTCAGAAGTGGAGTTCCCGGTGTTAGGATAAGCATTGTTGTTCCCATAGGAATTAGAGGGGAACGGTCTAGGGTTGCTACCAAAATTACTCCTATAAGCATTGTTATTGAAATTGTTTCTAGAGATAAAGTTCACATCTACTTGATCTTGAGCAATCAAAGAATTTAAAGGAACATCATGAGGATCAATAGGAGATTGCTTGGAAAGTAGAGACATGATCAAGTCAACTTTTTCATTTAGGGAGGAAATCTCCTCGACAGAGTTTACCTTCCTACCTGTTGGAGCGCGTTCAGTGTGCCATTGGGAATAATTGGTCATCATCTCATCGAGAAGGTTCGTGGCAGCACCAAGTGTAGTTGACATAAAGGTTCCTCCCGCGGCCGAATCTAACAAGTTCCGCGAGGTAAAGTTCAAGCCTGCATAAAAAGTTTGGATAACCATCCAAGTAGTCAAACCATGAGTAGGGCAGTTCTTGACAAAAGATTTCATGCGTTCCCAAGCTTGGGCAACGTGTTCATTATCCAATTGTTTAAAACTCATTATGTTACTCCTTAATTGGATAATTTTAGCAGGGGGATAGTACTTCCCAATAAAGGCATCCTTGCACTTGTCCCAAGAATCTATGCTATTCCTAGGCAAGGATTGAAACCAGATTTTAGCTCCTCTTCTCAAGGAGAAAGGAAAAAGCTTACGCTTAACAATATCACCATCTATTTCTTGGTACTTTTGCATATCACAGAGTTCAACAAAATTATTTAAGTGCAAAGCAGCATCATCTCCAGCACCGGAGAATTGATCTTTCATAACTAGGTTCAGCAAAGCAGGTTTAATTTCATAAGAAGGTGCTGAAGTGGCAGGTGTAGCAATAGGCGCGCAGATAAAGTCATTGTTGTTATGACTAGTGAAGTCACACAACTTGGTGTTCTCGGTGGAACCCATAGCAGCAGCAAGCAAGATAACTATTATTGTGATTTTTGGTAAGGGACACTAAAGCAAAAACTGAAAGGTAAACTAACAAGACTAAAAAGCAAAGATAAAAGATAGCGTGCAACACCCCTATCTTGAAGAGTGGAGTCCCCGGCAACGGCGCCGGAAACTTGCTTGATGGCTTCTCGCCCCTCGTTGGTTACCCCAAGTGGAAGGTTTGAGATGTAGCGTAGCGGCAAATTTCCCTTGGCAAAGATACCAAGGATCGAATCCCGTGAGACTCCGACGGTCGACAAGAAGGTGTCAATGGCGCCAGAAACTTTTGCTTGACAGGACCTGCACACAGATACAAATAACTTTGCTCCCAACGAGTACAGAGAGGTTGTCAATCCCTCCGGCCTTGTCGTTTACAAAGGATCAAACACAAGAGATAATAGTAATAGGTATGACTGCAACTAGGAAATAGAACAGGAAGTAAATAGCGGGTGTGATCAGTGATGGTAATATGGACCGGGGTCCCATGATGTTCACTAGTGATGTCTCTCCCCCAAAAGACGATAAAACAGCTAAGCGAGGTAAACAAATTACAGCTGGGCAATTGACAGGATTATGTGCGTAAACCAATGCTAACTATGCTGTAAAGAAAGGTAGAGGCTCAAAAGCATGGGCGGTACGCCAAGGCAAGTAGACCGAAATCCATCTGCATCTACTACTAATCATCCACCTTGAGATATATATCCAGAACATCTCGCTGGTATTAAGTTGCGAGTCCCACCCAAAGTGTAAACTCAAAGCAACAGACAACTGCATTAAAAGAACTTTGCGTAAAGTAAACAATCCTTGCACCCGCAAGTACAAGCACCGTTGTTTTCCCCCTTGTGGCAACAGCACATCCCCTAGACTCATGTTTCTGTCACTCAAGCTAGTCATCGAGGGGCATGAACCCACAATCAAGCATAACGTTCCCTCTTGGAGTTACTACCTACTACCCGGCCGAAGCAATAAATAGCAACGGAGAACATGCAAGAATTACTCAAGAACATAAATATAAAAGAGGTGAATCAAATATATTACTCACACACAATCTGAACATAATCTCATAATCCATCGGATCCCAGCAAACTCAGCAGAGCAACAGCATAAAGATTACATATGTGCCTCGATCATGTAGGGCAGCTCACGAGGTCTAATCCATGAAGAACAAAGAGGGGAGGAGAACATCACATAGCTACTGGTCATGGACCCATGGTCCAAGGGGGACTACTCACAACTCATCCGGGAAGCGTCCATGGTGGTGGAGAAGCTCCCGGTGGTGGTTCTCCCCTCCGGCAGGGTGCCGGGAAGAGTTCTCCTGGTGCTCCCGATCTTGGAAGCGCGGCGGGGGCGGAACAGGGACGAGATCGTAAAAAAGGGTTTCGTCCTCGAGGGTTTCGGGACGCGAGCAATATATATGCAAAAGGGGGTCACCACAGGCGGAGGTGGGGCCCTAGGCCCCCCCCTGGCGCGGCCAGGGGTGGGGCCGCGCCGGGTGGCCGCCTGGGCCACCCCAGGCTCCCCTCTGGCCCTGCCTTGATTTTTCTGGAAGCTCCCGATATGCTGATTTTTCCTGTATTTTGGGAAAACCAAGGCAGGGCCAGAGGGGAGCCTGGGGTGGCCCAGGCGGCCACCCGGCGCGGCCCCACCCCTGGCCGCGCCAGGGGGGCGCCTGGGGCCCCACCTCCGCCTGTGGTGACCCCCTTTTGCATATACATTGCTCGCGTCCCGAAACCCTCGAGGACGGAACCCTTTTTTACGATCTCGTCTCTGTTCCGCCACCGCCGCGCTTCCAAGATCGGGAGCACCAGGAGAACTCTTCCCGGCACCCTGCCGGAGGGGAGAACCACCACCGGGAGCTTCTTGACCACCATGGACGCTTCCCGGATGAGTTGTGAGTAGTCCCCCTTGGACCATGGGTCCATGACCAGTAGCTATGTGATGTTCTCCTCCCCTCTTTGTTCTTCATGGATTAGACCTCGTGAGCTGCCCTACATGATCGAGGCACATATGTAATCTTTATGCTGTTGCTCTGCTGAGTTTGCTGGGATCCGATGGATTATGAGATTATGTTCAGATTGTGTGTGAGTAATATATTTGATTCACCTCTTTTATATTTATGTTCTTGAGTAATTCTTGCATGTTCTCCGTTGCTATTTATTGCTTTGGCCGAGTAGTAGGTAGTAACTCCAAGAGGGAACGTTATGCTTGATTGTGGGTTCATGCTCCTCGATGACTAGCTTGAGTGACAGAAACATGAGTCTAAGGGATGTGCTGTTGCCACAAGGGGGAAAACAATGGTGCTTGTACTTGCGGGTGCAAGGATTGTTTACTTTACGCAAAGTTCTTTTAATGCAGTTGTCTGTTGCTTTGAGTTTATGTAACGCCCCGAACACACCCGTCGGTGGTCGTTACTCCTGGCGGGATCTAGACTGGCCCCACATATCAATACTAGTCTTTTCTGCGCACTTTGTCCTCACTCGTGCGCACCCGGGAGCAACTTCCCGGTCGGTCACCCATCCTGAAACTACTCCAAGCTGAGCACGCTTAACTTTGGAGTTCTATCCGAATGCGTTCCCGGAAAAGAAGGAATTCCTTATTGATATGAGTAGTCTATCATCCCTAATAAGCCAGGCCATCACATACTCCCTCACTCAGAGGAACCGACATCCTCGTCGGGTCACAGGAACGTTCCCTCTTGGCACAACCGTCTGTGCTTCCAGGACAGCACATGTGCCATGCCGTGTGCCACGACGGGTCACAAACGTCATGCACAACATGACTGCAAACTGTCCGCAAACATCCGTGTAACCGCGAGGGTCGGCTCTGATACCAACTTGTAACGCCCCAAACACACCCGTCGGTGGTCGTTACTCCTGGCGGGATCTAGACTGGCCCCACATATCAATACTAGTCTTTTCTGCGCACTTTGTCCTCACTCATGCGCACCCGGGAGCAACTTCCCGGTCGGTCACCCATCCTAAAACTACTCCAAGCTGAGCACGCTTAACTTTGGAGTTCTATCCGAATGGGTTCCCGGAAAAGAAGGAATTCCTTATTGATATGAGTAGTCTATCATCCCTAATAAGCCAGGCCATCACATAGTTGGTATTCAGAGCCTTCTCCGACCTAGGAGCCCCTACTGTTTGATCGAACCGTTGACGGTTGAGTCTAGGCACACACTGAAAACTTTTTGAGTCCTATATTATATCGGAGAGTAGGATTTCTTGCTTCTCATCCCTTTTCTCTCTGGTGAGGACTCCTGACGTCTACTCTTGTCTCTCCTATCTTCAAAATTTGCACAATTTTTTTTTTAGGAATCCCGCGAGTATTCTGGGATTGTTTCGATGTTCCTGTGACAAGGATATTGTTCCCGATGCCTCCTGTTACCGAGGAGTTGAGCTTCGGGGTATCATTGTAACAAGCATATCGCGGCAGTACTAAATACTTAAGACGGCCGACATCGAAAATCTCCCTTATACGGCCAGTGGCAAGATAACCCCGACATCACCCAGTACTGGGGAGGTAGTTCGGGAGTATTGCCATAGCTTGTTATAGTGGATGCTTTTCGAAGGTCCGAGGTACACAGTTTCCGAGAAAGACTGGTTATGTGTTGAAGGATGGATACACCTGGATGTAGGTTAGAGTTGATTGCGCGGTGCTTCCCGTGTATCCCTAACACCTGATTGCATAACTGGAATCTTTCGGAAAACTATAGGTGGGTTTTATCCAGTAGATCGTAGGCATTCTTCCAACGAATGCAGGTTAGCGAGTTCGGGGTTCGACATTGAGTGAAGGGGTTATATGACCGATGTTACTATCAGGAGTTGCATCTTAAAGGGTCCTTGGCTATGCTGATCCGGGGATTGCAAAACCTTTTCGTAACGCGTTCATATGCTTTCAGCACAAAGATGTTAGAACGAAACTCCTCTCTTGTGTTTGTTCCCGTCTGTACCTTGTTGTTTACTTATTTTATCCTTTTGATCCCTATGTGGCTTCTCGTGAAGACTGATGTTATCATTTAACTGAGAAATTCATTCGTTCCTCTTGTTCGGATGATTTCATTCGTTCTATTGTTCGAATGATTAATGTGAAGACTTGTTGCAATTCATTCCATTGATTCAGCTTATTCCTTTTGTCAATCAATTGCTGATTCGTGGTCATCTCTACAGGATGGCTCCGAAAAGGGTTCCGAATGCTAACCCAAAGGGTGAAGAGGTCCCAGAGCATCCTCCTTCCCCTCGTCCTCCGCCTGAGGCTTGGAGAGCAATTATGCAGACTACTGCTCAGAACACTCAGTTGATGATGTAGATGATGCAGATGATGCAAGCTAATCAAGCTAATCAAGCTAATCAGGGTGTTCCAATGAACCAAGGCAACTTCTTCCAGCAGCACCATGCTACTCTCAACCAGTTCTTGGCCAACAATCCTAAAGCTTTCAGTTACTGTGTCGACCCTCTTGATGCTGAAGATTGGCTAACCGATATCAAGAAGCATTTTGAGTGCAGTAACGTGAAAGAAGATGACTATGTGAAGTTTGCAGCCTTCCAACTGAAAGATCAAGCAGCTGACTGGTGGCAGCAGTACAAAGACTCAAGGCCGGGTCAAGTGATCTCTTGGGAGAATTTCTGCAAGGATTTCCGCTCGCATCACATTCCTACAAGTGTCATCGAGGATATGCGTGAGCAATTCCGCAACCTCAAGCAGGGCTCCATGACAGTCTATCAGTATAATGTCAAGTTCCAAAACCTCGCTCGCTATGCAAAGCAAGACATTCCTGATGCAAAGAGTAAAATCTATCAGTTCCGTGGAGGTCTCAAAGATGAACTTCAGCTTGCTTTCACTTTGTTCGAGCCAGACGAATTCGATAAGTTCTATAACATGGCTTTGAAACAAGAAGCAGCTCAGCTCAAGATGGAGGCTTCTAAGAAGAGAATTCGAGATGCTGTTCACTCTTCCTCATCGTCTCAGTTGGCTGCGAAACAACAGAAATTCTGGCTTCCTCCTCCTCCAGTGATTCGAGCTCCATACAACAACTCCAGCAACTTCAACAACTCCAACAACAAGAACTCTAGTGGTCGTGGTTTCTCCCACCCACCCAACCCGAGCAACCAGTCGAAGAAGCAGTTTCAGTCTCAAGGCTCCAAGTCCAGTGGCTCTCATTTCCGTCCTCTCTCTGAAGTGGTGTGCAACAAGTGTGGCCAGAAGGGTCATTATGCCAACAGATGTCCGAATCCGAAGCGTCTTCCTCCTCCTCCTCCTGTCGGTACAGCTATGGTCAAGCATGATCCAAAGGCTGCAAGGGTCAATCTGATGAATGCAGCACAAGCGGAGGCTTCTTCTGATGTCATTCTGGGTAACCTTCCAGTGAATTCTTTTCCAGCTAAAGTGTTATTTGATTCGGGTGCTTCACATTCTTTCATGTCATACCCGTTTGCATCCAAGCATAGTGTGACCACAGCAGCTTTACCGAGGCAGTTGGCAGTTTCTTCTCCGGGAAAGCAGATGCATTCCAGTATATATGCTCCGGATGTTTCCATTCGCATGGGTGATTATCGATTTTTGGCTTCTCCGGTGATTCTTGGTCATTCTGACATCGACCTCATTCTCGGAATGGATTGGCTTTCACAGCACGATGCTCACATTGATTGTGCTCAAAAGGAAGTCAAATTGACTCATTCTGATGAAGATGTGATTATCTTCGCCTCCAGGGATAATACTATTCGGCTTTTCTCTCTTAATGATAAGGGTGAAATTAATGCCATAGAGCAAATTCCAGTGGTGAACGAATATCAAGACGTTTTTCCAGAAGATCTTCCAGGAATGCCTCCACACCGTCAGGTGGAGTTTGTCATTGAACTCGAGCCGGGCACTGAACCTGCTTGCCGGCGTCCTTACAAGCTCTCTCCGGATGAATTGAAGGAATTGAAGAAGCAGCTTGATAAGCAGGAGAGTATGGGTCTCATCAGACCGAGTACATCTCCGTGGGGCTGTGGTGTCTTATTTGTCAAGAAGAAAGATGGCACGGAGCGTCTCTGTGTTGACTACCGGCCATTGAACAAGAAGACGATTAAGAACAAGTATCCGCTCCCCAACATCAACGAACTCTTTGAGCAGCTCAAAGGAGCTAAAGTATTCTCTAAGCTTGACCTCCGAATGGGCTATCATCAAATTCGCATTCGCGAGGAAGAGATTCCCAAGACGGCCTTCAGAACGAGCTACGGTTCATATGAGTATACCGTCATGTCCTTCGGTCTCGCCAATGCTCCTCCTACCTTTTCAAGGATGATGCATTACATCTTCAACCCCTATACTGGAGAGTTTGTGCTCGTGTATCTGGATGATATTCTGGTGTTTTCAAAGAATGAAGAAGATCACGAAAAGCACTTACGTCTGGTTCTTGATCGACTCCGAGAGCATAAATTCTATGCCAAGTTCTCAAAGTGCGAGTTTTGGCTCGATAAGGTTTTGTACCTGGGACACATTATCTCAGCTGACGGTATTGCGGTTAATCCCGAGAAAGTAGAAGCAATTGTCAACTGGGAAGCTCCTCAGAACGTCAAGCAGCTCCGCAGTTTTCTGGGTCTTGCCAGCTATTGCAGAAGGTTTGTGGAGAACTTCTCCAAGATTGCCAAGCCTCTTTCCAACCTCCTTCAGAAGAATGTCAAATACTTTTGGTCTCCCGAGTGTGAAGTGGCTTTCAAAACCCTCAAAGAGAAGCTTGTCTCTGCTCCAGTTCTGACTCCTCCGGATGAAACCAAGCCCTATGAAGTGTTCTGTGACGCTTCTCTTCAAGGTCTTGGTGGTGTGCTTATGCAAGATAAGAAAATTGTGGCATATACTTCTCGGCAGCTCAAGCCAAGTGAGAAGAACTATCCCACACATGATCTCGAGCTAGCAGCTGTGGTACATGCTCTGATTACGTGGAGACATCTGTTGTTGGGCAGAAAGGTCGACATCTTCACTGATCACAAGAGCTTGAAGTACATCTTCACACAGCCGCATCTGAACCTCCGCCAGACTCGTTGGGTCGAAATGATCCAAGAGTACAACCCGAGCATTGAGTACACTCCAGGCAAGGCGAATGTGATTGCAGATGCTTTGAGCAGAAAGGCATATTGCAACAGCCTTCTTATCAAGCCATACCAGCCTGAGCTTTGTGAAGCATTCAGGAAGCTCAACCTCCAGGTTGTTCCGCAGGGTTTTCTTGCAAATCTCCAGATTGCTCCTACCTTGGAAGATCAAGTCCGTGAGGCCCAGCTCAGTGATACCATGGTGAAGAAGGTGAAACATGGGATTGCAAAGGGCACTCCAAAATACAAGTGCTTCCGTGTTGATGAGAGAGATACCTTGTTCTTCGAGGACAGACACGTTGTTCCCAAAGGTGATCTCAGGAAGCTCATAATGGAAGAAGCTCATGATTCTCTCCTTTCCATTCATCCTGGCAGCTCCAAGATGTATCAAGATCTCAAGCAATCTTACTGGTGGACACGCATGAAAAGGGAAATTGCCCAATTCGTGAACGAATGTGATGTATGCAGAAGAGTGAAAGCTGAACATCAACGTCCAGCCGGTCTTCTCCAACCTCTTCCTATTCCTGAGTGGAAGTTCGACCACATTGAAATGGACTTCGTCACTGGTTTTCCTAAATCCAAGCGAGGCAATGATGCTATCTTTGTGGTGATTGACAAGCTTACCAAAGTCGCTCACTTTCTTCCAGTCAAAGAATCAATCAATGCAGCTCAACTTGCAGAGCTGTACACTTCCAGAATTGTGTCCCTACATGGCATTCCTCAAGTGATATCCTCAGACCGTGGCAGCTTGTTCACATCAAGGTTCTGGGACTCCTTTCAGTCCGCCATGGGCACGAAGATCAGGTTCAGCACTGCCTTTCACCCTCAGACTAGTGGTCAAGTCGAGCGTGTGAATCAGATCCTAGAAGATATGCTCAGAGCCTGTGTCATCTCCTTCGGCATGAAATGGGAAGACTGTCTTCCATTTGCCGAGTTCTCTTACAACAACAGCTTTCAAGCAAGTGCAGGCAAAGCACCGTTTGAAATTCTATATGGCAGAAAGTGCCGTACCCCTCTCAACTGGTCTGAAACAGGTGAACGCCAACTTCTTGGCAATGACTTGATCTCAGAAGCCGAAGAAATGTGCAAAGTCATATGTGAGAATCTCAAGGCCGCTCAGTCGCGTCAGAAGAGCTACTATGACGGCAAGCATCGTGATTTGGCTTTCGACATCGGTGATCATGTCTATCTCCGAGTGTCTCCGATGAAAGGAACCCAAAGATTCGGTATCAAAGGAAAACTTGCTCCTAGATACGTCGGGCCTTTCAAGATTCTTGGCAAAAGAGGCGATCTAGCCTATCAGCTCGAGCTCCCTTCCAACTTTGCAAATGTTCATGATGTCTTCCATGTGTCTCAACTTCGCAAATGCTTCAAGGCACCTGAGCGCATGATTCCGTTTGAGGAGATTGATCTTCAACAAGACCTTTCCTACCGAGAGCATCCAGTTGCAATTCTCGAAGAAACCGAACGCAAGACTCGCAACAAGTCCATCAAGTTTCTGAAAGTCAAGTGGTCACATCACACCGACCGAGAAGCTACCTGGGAACGAGAAGATCATCTTCGTTCCGAGTACCCTTCCTTTTTCCAGTCCTAGATCTCGGGACGAGATCTTTTTGTAGTAGAGGAGAGTTTGTAATGCCCCGGATGTAATACTTTCCCTTTTGGGCTTATAATATATCTCCGGCTTCATCTATTTCCATTCCGGGTTCTTTGTCTTTCGGGTTTTCGTCGTTTTGTTGTGTAAGTGTGTGGCATTCATTCATATCATGTAGACATGTGCATCGCATTGCATTTGTGTTGTGGGTTGCATCCGGTTCGTCGTGTTTCTTCCCGTTGTCCGTTTCGTGTTCCGGAGCTCCCTCACGTGTCCGTGACGTCCCGTAGGCCTACTTTGTTGTCCGGGCGTTTTACGTTACCGGTGTGCCGCGAGGTTGTTTTGTGTGTTGTTGTTTTGTTGTGTGCAACCCGCCTCTCAAATCTCGTCTCGTTTGGACTCCGTTGACTTTTCCATCCATTGTCCGTGTGGGTCCGAAGTGCCTTTACTTCGTGTCCCGGAAACACCCCTGCTGCTTTCTTTTATCTCCGTCTAGGCCCTTTTAATCTATCCCCGCGATCGGATCCGTCGGATCGCGATCGGAGGGCTCCTAGCGCCCCTAAAACTCCCCCTAACCCTAAAAACTGCTACATATAGACCCCCCTAGTCTATTTGGGCATCTCCTTCTTCTTCCTCCTCTCTCCCCTCTTTTTTTTCCATTTTCTACTCCAGATCCGAAATTCTGCCGGATCCCGAGGGGATCCATCGGATCCTTCCAGCACCGCCGGCCGGATCGCCTCGATCTGACTGGCGCGAGTCAACGCAGCCGAACGACCGCAGCCGGCGACCTCATCGATCGGCTGGGCCCGAAGCCGCACCGCGCCTTCCCCTTCGTCGCCAGCCGCCTGGGCTCGGCTCCGCGCCGGGATCCCTCGCTTCGCCGGGCCGTACGCCACCCCGCGGCCCAGGGGACCACATCACCGGCCTCCGCGCGCGACCGGGCCGCCGCCCCGCGACCGCCTTCGCGGGCCGGATTCGCATCGCCCCGACGCACTGGGTCGTTCCCCTCCGCGCCTGGGCCGCTTCTTCGCCGCCGCCAGGCCCAGGGCCAGCTCGCCACCGCGCCAGCCAGGGCGCCTGGCCTCCGCCCGAGCGGGCCCGCCTCCACCGCGGCCTGGGCGCCTCCAGCCTCTGCCTCCGCGGGCCGACGCCGCCGGCCCGTACCAGCTTCCAGACCGCACCGCGCGCGGGCCGCCTCGCCCTGCCTCAGCCAGATCTGGGCCGCCGCCACTGTAGCTCCAGATCCGGGCCCATCTTCGTTTTTTTCCTCAGATCTGCTAGGTTGACTCTATTTCCTCTAAGTCCCTTTTAAATCTTGTTCTGAAATGCAATCTTTGACCTGCTGTAACTTTGTGCCTGTTGCTCCGTTTTGCGCGTGTGATATGTCCAGATGTTCGTGGAGATGTCCTCTACGTTTTACCTGTTGTTGTCATGCATGTTAGATGTCATCTAGACACTTGTTTTGCTGTTGCAAGAGTGCATCATGTTATAAACTGCTGATATGTGTTATTTTCATGCCACCTTTGACATGTGATAACTTTTAGCTCGTTTGTCCAAACGATGCAAATGACATGTCCACGTGTTCGTCTCGCCACGAACTACGTGTTGTATGTGATAGGTTGCATGGTAGATTTATTATTGCCTTGTTGTCATCGTTGCAAAGTGCCATGTTCACATGTTGTGTTTTCACTTGTTATGAAATGCCATCTTGTTGAGCTCGTTGCAATCGTTGTGTTCACCTCTATGATGCATGCTTGTGTGTTTCGGGATCACCGTCATATGTATTTTGATGAGGTGCTTACCCTTTGCCATGTTTAGTTTCGAGGTGACTTAAACATGCTCTTTTGTATGCTATGATGATATTGCTGTTTTAGGACTTAGTGAATTTTCACTAAGTCTGAAATCTGTAACGTTCCGATGCCATGTTCGTGTGATGTTCTAGGACAAAGCATGTTAGTTTTGGGGTGGATTTTGATTGTTCCTTGTAGTATATATTGTTGTCTTTCAATTCATGTCCTCACATGTCCATTTGAGTGGCTGTAGCATGTTTATCTTTTGCTCTAAAGTTTCAATAAAATTCTGCTGCCAGAATTTTATTGCAAAGTTCAATATGTCCAAGATCATTGCTATTGATCCGTGACTCCGTTGGGGGTGCACTTTGGACCTAGTTGCTGTACTTTATGTCTAGTTTGTGTTCAAGTCCTTTGCCATGCTTTTTGGGTGCTGTAGCTTATTTATTTTGAGCTCCAAAGATGCTATGTTGCTGTAATTTTCAGCTTTCGCTCAAATCTTGTTTCGGGCATAACTTTTAGCCCGTAACTCCGATTTCAGCGAATCTTATATCAAACTTGGGTGATTTTCTGTGTAGATTATTAATATCAGCTTGTTATCTTGTTTTGAGGTGTTTTGCTTGAGTGATGTTATACGTGCTCCATGTGCATCCTTAGTGCATCCATCATGCATTCATGTTTTTCGAGTGCGCATTGCATCTTGTTGATTGGTGCTTGGTGTGATTGTTTTGTTTAGAGCCGGAATCTGGGACCGGGTACGAAGTTGAGCACGAGGTTTCCAACGAGGTTGAGCACGAGGACCCTTCTTACGATCCGAACGACTTCTCTTCAGGCAAGATGACCGAACCCCGATAACATTACTATCTTTGCCTATTGCTAGTAGTCTCGATCTATAGTTTTGCCTCGATGCCCATGTTCTTCTTGTCAGCCTCCTACTTGTAACCAATTGCCATGTTTAACCATCCTACCTATGCAAACCGTTGCTTGGCTAAGTACGCTTCGCTCAGCCCTTCTTATAGCGTTGCTAGTTGCAGGTGAAGTGAAGATGCTTGCTCCATGTTGAAGTTTTGGTTGGGTTATATCACACTATATAAATGCTTTAATTGAAATCATCTATATATTGTCAAGGGTGGAAGGCTAAGCCTTTTGCTTGGTGTTTTGTTCCACTCATGCCGTTAGGATCCGTATAAGCCGGTATTATGTTCCTTGATTATGCGTTCCTAACACGGTTGGGGTGTATGGGACCCCCTCGATAAACCGCTAAGTGCTAAGTCTTTTCCAGCAAATCCCAACATTGGTACTATTTGCCTAATAACAAACTAAACATGCATAGGGAGTAATTAACCCTCTTTCTTAATCAACAACCCCGGGCCAGTGCTCCACATGAGTGTTGGTCCGAAACGGGGGTTCTGCGGGGCCACCTCAAGGAAACTCGAGGTTTGGTAAAAACCTGTAGAATCGCCCATCCGGTCGTGGCCTGAGACGAGATACGCGCGGCTACTATCAGGGTGTCGGCACGCCGGGAGGATTTGCTGGATTAGCCTTACCTTAGCTCGGTATATCTTGAGCACGGGATTCCGAGGATACTCGGGTCTTCCCACTTTGGAGTTGCGACTCCGCGGATCGTGGGCTTGTAATGGGTCAAGTTGGAACACCCCTGCAGGGTTTGAACTTTCGAAAGCCGTGCCCGTGGTTATGTGGCAGATGGGAGCTTGTTAATTCCGGTTGTAGATAACTTGACACAATGTTACCAATACACTACCAGCGTGTGTTCCGTGACTGTCAATTTCCGAATAGGGATTCGGGAGTTGAACACGGAGGGGTTATGATTGTGAGCTTGTAGCTAGGATCACTTCGTGATCACTTCTCGCCGATGCCTTCTCTTCTCGCTCTCACTTGCGTAAGCTAGATGCTAGTTGCTGCTGCAGACTTGTTCTTTCTTCAGCCTTTCCCTCACCTAAAGGCTTAAATAGTTCTGTTACCCGGGAACGGGATTGCTGAGTCCTCTGTGGTTCACAGTTACTTCACACACCAGATGCAGATCCAGCTGTGAGCTATCCAGGTGATGGCACCGAGCTGGATTGGGAGTACGACGAGGAGCGTAGTCGGTACTACGTGCGCTACCCGGACGATCAGTAGTGGAGTCTCTTACTAGGATTCGATCTGCCTGTGGTTTATTTATCTGAGTTTGGTACTTTGACATTTGGCTTTTGCCCTTAGAGGGTTGTAGTGCTCTTAATGTATGATGTTTGAGACTTGTGCTGTAATTCTGTGACGTGGCGATTGTAAGCCAACTATTTTTCAGTTTACTATCCCCTCTTTTACATGAGTTGTGCAAAGATTACCAAACTTGAGATCATTCTAGGATGGACTTATGCCTTTAAGTCGTGCCTCGACACGTAGGAGGTATAACTCCATCCTGGGCATTACAGTTTACACTATGGGTGGGACTCGCAACTTAATACCAGGGAGATGTTCTGGATAGATATCTCAAGGTGGATGATTAGTAGTAGATGCAGATGGATTTCGGTCTACTTGCCTTGGCGTACCGCCCATGCTTTTGAGCCTCTACCTTTGTTTGCAGCATAGTTAGCATTGGTTTGCGCACATAATCCTGTCAATTGCCCAGCTGTAAATCGTTTACCTCACTTAGCTGTTTTATCGTCTTTTGGGAGAGAGACATCACTAGTGAACATCATGGGACCCCGGTCCATATTACCATCACTGATCACACCCGTTATTTATTTCCTGTTCTTATTTACTAGTTGCAGTCATACCTATCACTATTATATCTTGCGTTTGATCCTTTGTAAACGACAAGGCCGGAGGGATTGACAACCTCTCTGTACTCGTTGGGAGCAAAGTTATTTGTATCTGTGTGCAGGTCCTGTCAATCGCTAAGTTGCGCCGCTAGCAGTTGACACCTTCTTGTTGACCCTCGAGTCTCACGGGATTCGATCCTTGGTATCTTTGCCAAGGGAAAACTACCGCTACACTGCATCTCAAACCTTCCACTTGGGGTAACCAACGAGGGGCGAGAAGCCATCAAGCAAAGTTTTCTGGCGCCGTTGCCGGGGACTCCACTCTTCAAGATAGGGGAGTTGCACGTTATCTTTTATCTTTGCTTTTTAGTCTTGTTAGTTTACCTTTCAGTTTTTGCTTTAGTTCCCTTTATCAAAAATCACAAAAATAGTTATCTTGCTTGCTTGCTGCTATGGGTTCCACCGAGAACACCAAGTTGTGTGACTTCACTAGTCAAAACAACGATGACTTTATCTGCACGCCTATTACTACACCTGCCACTTCGGCACCTTCTTATGAAATTAAACCTGCTTTACTGAACCTAGTTATGAAAGATCAATTCTCCGGTGCTGGAGATGATGCTGCTTTGCACTTAAATAATTTTGTTGAACTATGTGATATGCAAAAGTACCAAGAAATAGATGGTAATATTGTTAAGCTTAAGCTTTTTCCTTTCTCCTTGAGAGGAGGAGCTAAAATTTGGTTTCAATCTTTGCCTAGAAATAGCATAGATTCTTGGGACAAGTGCAAGGATGCCTATATTAGGAAGTACTATCCACCTGCTAAAATTATCCAACTAAGGAGTAACATAATGAATTTCAAACAATTGGATAACGAACACGTTGCCCAAGCTTGGGAACGCATGAAATCTCTTGTCAAGAACTGCCCTACTCATGGTTTGACTACTTGGATGGTTATCCAAACTTTTTATGCAGGCTTGAACTTTACCTCGCGGAACTTGTTAGATTCGGCTGCGGGAGGAACCTTTATGTCAACTACACTTGGTGCTGCCATAAAGCTTCTCGATGAGATGATGACCAATTATTCCCAATGGCACACCGAACGCGCTCCAACAGGTAGGAAGGTAAACTCTGTCGAGGAGATTTCCTCCCTAAATGAAAAAGTTGACTTGATCATGTCTCTACTTTCCAATCAATCTTCTATTGATCCTCGTGATGTTCCTTTAAATTCTTTGATTGCTCAAGAACAAGTAGATGTGAACTTTATCTCTAGAAACAATTTCAATAACAATGTTTATAGGAGTAATTTTGGTAGCAATCCTAGACCGTTCCCCTCTAATTCCTATGGGAACAACAATGCTTATCCTAGCACCAAGAACTCCACTTCTGAACTAGAGATTATGCTTAAAGATTTCATCACTACCCAAAAAGCCTTCAATAAGAATGTAGAAGAAAAACTAAACAAACTAGATGATCTCTCTTCGAAGGTAGACAATTTAGCCCATGAGGTAGAGTTGCTTAAAATTAGAACTTCCCCTCTTGAGGAGAGGAAGACCACTCCTATGAATGCTATTCAAGTGCAAATTAATGAAAACATTAGGATGTTGGCTAAACTTAAAGAGAGATGGGCTAGAGAAAAGGAGGAAGAAGATAGAATTAAGAACCTTCCTACCCACCACACTGTTGCTACTATCCAAGTTGTTGAGGATATCCAAACTCTTAGCACCCAATGCACTCCTGGTCCCATTGGACCTATTAATGGTGATGCTATGACCTTAACCGTAGAAACTCCTATGGCCATAGAAATTACCAAACAAGTGAGCCTAAAGGACACCACTACCACTTTACTTGATAGTAGTGACCTTGATTTTGATAATTGCACCCTTACCGAAGTTATTGATTTCCTTCACAAGATGTCTAGAGATCCCCGCACTAGCACACTCAATCTTGCCTTCACCGAGCATATCACTAATGCTCTCATCAAAGCTAGGGAGGAGAAACTTAGGGTAGAAGCCTCTATACCTAGAAAGCTAGAAGATGGTTGGGATCCTATGATTAAAATTAAGTTGAATAACTTCTCTTGCTATGCTTTATGTGATGTTGGAGCTTGTACCTCCGTTATGCCCAAAAGAATATATGATATGCTTAAATTGAAACCTTTTGATTCTTGTTCTTTTGGTGTTCGTCTTGTTGATTCTTCCATAAAGAAACCCTTGGGGAGGATCGATGATGTTCTTATCATTGTCAATGACAATTATGTTCCCGTTGATTTTACTATTATGGATATTGAATGTGAGCCTTCTTGTCCAATTATTTTGGGACGTCCTTTTCTTTGCACCGTTGGTGCCATCATTGACATGAAAGAGGGGAATATAAAATTCCAATTTCCTCTCAAGAAAGGGATGGAACACTTCCCTAGAAAGAAGATTAAGTTACCTTTTGAGTCCGTTATACGGGCTAGCTATTCTTTTACTCTTGTAAAACTTGATCTATTTGCATTATGCCTAGCTTAAAGGCATAAAAGAAAGCGCTTTTGGGAGGCAGCCCACAATGAATAAAATTTTATTTTGCTTTTGTTGTGTCTTGATGTTTGTTACTACAGTAGCATCATCATTGTATCTTTACTTTTCAGCTTTGTGCCATGTTTAGCCTTTGATTGCAAGAAAGTTCAAAAGTTGTGACGTGCTGTCCAGGAAACAGATTCTGTCCTTGGACAGAAAAATTCGTATAAAATCACCAGTTCATCTTTTTGGTCTGAATTTTTTCTACAGTGTGCTCTATACAATTGGCTTTCGGGCGTCTGTTCTGAGTTTTTTTATTTGAGTTGCAGAAGTGCCCCGAAAAAATTATTTACTACCTGATGGTCTGTTTTTCACAGATTCTGTCCTGTTTTGCCTTTCCTTCGTTTTGCAAACCTTGAGCTTGCTTTTTCTTTGCAAAAACCTTTTGGCAATCTTGAGAAACAGTGGACCTTCAAGATTATCCTTATTTCCAGCAAGGAAAAATTATTTTATTATGGGTACTAACCTCGCTAATCAGATTATGATGAGTTATGTATGAAGGGAGTTTTCAAGTGTGCGAGGGAAGATGATAAAAAGTTTCAGGGGTGTCAAACGCTCAAGCTTGGGGATGCCCCCGTGCACCCCCAAGAAAAATTCAAGAAGACTCAAGCGTCTAAGCTTGGGGATGCCATCCCCTTCTCCATCAACAATTATTAGTTCGTCTTTCGTTCCACTATATTTTAATCACTTCATGTGTTATGTGCTATGCTTGGAGCGTCTTGCTTTTAGTTTCCTTTTTAGTTTTCTTTAGCTTTGCTTGCTGTTCATAACAAGTTGGAACCCATCTTTCTTTGTGTGGGAGAGAAACACGCTCCACTTCAACCTAGAACACAACATAGGATTTTCATGTTTATCTTTGCTGTGTATGTTCTTTGTCTTTCAATAGCTATTGTCATGTTTAGCTCTTAGTTTTCATGCTTTTATTTTTAATGAGCTTTTGTTTAGTTGGTTGCTGGAACTCTTTTGAGTTATCATGCTTATCTTGTTAAGAGAGTTGGCTTCTGTTGCACTGGTTGATATGTCTATGATAAAAATGCTATGTGCATAATGGTGCTTAGTAGTTCATGTTTTCTTATGGTTAGTCTCAAATAGCTGGGGGGTTCTTAATGTGTTATTGAAGTACCAACATGATTTGTTTGCCTATGATGTGGTATGGTTTAGTGATATCTTCCTCCAAGAATTTATTTTGATTGACTTGGCATATGCTCACGCATATTTAAAACTGTAAAGAAAGTCTATCAAGCCTTGATGATCTTTAATTTCTGAGTAGCGATATAACTTCCATGCCCGATTCAATGTTGCTTTGTCGCTCTGCATGATTATGACCATCATTGCTCTCTTAGTTGGTCGCTCCCAGTCTTTTGCTAACCTTCGCCTGTACTAAGCGGACTGACTGCTTGTGCATCCAAAATCCTTTAAACCAGTTATGCCATATGAGTCCACCATACCTTCCTATACATGGTATTTACTTGCCATTCCTAATGAAGACTTTCTTGTACCATCTCGAAATTATTCAAAAAAGCATTTCTCTTTTGTGCCTCTGTTTTAGCTCATGAGGAAGTAGTAGTTAATTCATGATCTTTTTAAGTTGGACAAGTTTCACCCCGGGATTGCATGTCTAATCTGCAAACCCCTAATACAAGAAGGAACTGGCAAAGAGTGCATCCGGCTCATTAAAAAATATACAACAAACAAACCCTCCTTCACGCTTTGTTCATGAGAAATCAGAAAACTTTGGCAGTGATAAACAAAGGAGATTAAGGGGATGTGATCGTCCTCGTGCGGGAGCCGTTCCTTGAAACTTGTCCAGCACGAGAAGTAATTGAGTTATCTACTAGCATTCGTTGACGAAATATGCATATTCCAAAAAAAATAATTTTTACCTCTGTTTTTAAAAACCAAGAGCTCTGGTACTTGTTTAGTTTTTGTTTCCGACCACGGGTTTTCAACCTTGCCATCAAAAGCCACGGTTCGAGAGTCTCCACCTTCTTTCTTTAAAGCACCAACTATTGAGAGCATGATTGTCATTCTGAGTGTAATGTGCATTGTCCCAAAGTACCATTGTCTTCTGCATGATTATGATACCGTTTATTCCGAAGTCATTTTATCTAGTCGTCATTTAAACTTCGGAGGTGCCCCTGCATTTATGTTTTGCTTCACTAAAGGGGGCAAGCGAGGTACCACTTTGTCATGTTTGCACACCATGCTCACTACAAATCTATTGAGTGTTTCAGTATCATATTGTAAAACTTTCAGTTCTTTGTGATATTTTCATGAGGCAACTTAATTACTAAAGATTCATTGTCTCAGTAAACATTTGTCATGTGACTGTGAAAAATTCTTATATGGTTAATAGCATGTCACCACATAAATTATGCTTGTTATCATTTACCTACTCGAGGACGAGCAGGAATTAAGCTTGGGGATGTTGATACGTCCAAAACGTATCTATAATTTCTGCTTGCTCCATGCCTCTTTTGTGTGATATTGCTATGATATTTATGCACTTCCATACACTTTTGATCATATTTGAACTAACCTATTAACTCAGTGCACCCCAGTGCCAGTTTCTGTTTTCTGCTGTTTTTGTATTTCAGGTTTTCCCATTACGTAAATTGCCAGAAACATTCCGGGAAAAATATATAAAAAATCAGCGTTCCGGAAGCTTCCATGCGGCCAAAGTAGGGCCAGAGAGGGGCCACTTGGGCTCCAGGCGCCCTGGGGGGGCGGCCCCACCCCTGGCCGCGCCGGGGGGGCGCCTGGGCCCCCCTGACCTCCACTGATGCCCCCCTTTGGCATATATTTACACCGCGTCCCGAAACCCTCGAGGACGGAACCCTTTTTCGCGATCTCATCTCTGTTCCGCCGCCGCCGCGCTTCCAAGATCGGGAGCACCAGGAGAACTCTTCCCGGCACCCTGCCGGAGGGGAGAACCACCACCGGGAGCTTCTCCACTACCATGGACGCCTCTCGAATGAGTTGTGAGTAGTCCCCCTTGGACCATGGGTTCATGACCAGTAGCTATGTGATGTTCTCCTCCCCTCTTTGTTCTTCACCGATTAGACCTCGTGAGCTGCCCTACATGATCGAGGCACATATGTAATCCTTATGCTGTTGCTATGATGAGTTTGCTGGGATCCGATGGATTATGAAATTATGTTCAGATTGTGTGTGAGTAATATATTTGATTTACCTCTTTTATATTTATGCTCTTGAGTAATTCTTGCATGTTCTCCGTTGCTGTTTATTGCTTTGGCCAAGTAGTAGGTAGTAACTCCAAGAGGGAACGTTATGCTTGATTGTGGGTTCATGCCCCTCGATGACTAGCTTGAGTGACAGAAACATGAGTCTAGGGGATGTGCTGTTGCCACAAGGGGGAAAACAACGGTGCTTGTACTTGCGGGAGCAAGGATTGTTTACTTTACGCAAAGTTCTTTTAATGCAGTTGTCTGTTGCTTTGAGTTTACACTATGGGTGGGACTCGCAACTTAATACCAGCGAGATGTTCTGGATAGATATCTCAAGGTGGATGATTAGTAGTAGATGCAGATGGATTTCGGTCTACTTGCCTTGGCGTACCGCCCATGCTTTTGAGCCTCTACCTTTCTTTGCATCATAGTTAGCATTGGTTTGCGCACATAATCCTATCAATTGCCCAGCTGTAATTCGTTTACCTCGCTTAGCTGTTTTATCGTCTTTTGGGAGAGAGACATCACTAGTGAACATCATGGGACCCCGGTCCATATTACCATCACTGATCACACCGGTTATTTATTTCATGTTCTTATTTACTAGTTGCAGTCATACCTATCACTATTATCTCTTGCGTTTGATCCTTTGTAAACGACAAGGCCGGAGGGATTGACAACCTCTCTGTACTCGTTGGGAGCAAAGTTATTTGTATCTGTGTGCATGTCCTGTCAATCGCTAAGTTGCGCCGCTAGCAGTTGACACCTTCTTGTTGACCCTCGGAGTCTCACGGGATTTGATCCTTGGTATCTTTGCCAAGGGAAAACTACCGCTACACTGCATCTCAAACCTTCCACTTGGGGTAACCAACGAGGGGCGAGAAGCCATCAACAACCCCGGGCCAGTGCTCCACATGAGTGTTGGTCCGAACTGGGCAACCTACGGGGCCACCTCGAGGAAACTCAAGGTCTGGTAAAAACCCGTAGCTTGTCCCATCCGGTCGTGGCCTGAGACTAGATACGCGCGGCTACTGTCAGGGTGTCGGCACGCCGAGAGGATTTGCTGGATTAGTCTTACCTTAGATCGGAGTATCTTGAGCACGGGATTCCGAGGATACTCGGGCCTTCCCACCTTGGAGTTGCGACTCCGTGGATCGTGGGCTTGTCATGTGCCAAGTTGGAACACCCCTGCAGGGTTATGAACTTTCGAAAGCCGTGCCCGCGGTTATGTGGCAGATGGGAGCTTGTTAATATCCGGTTGTAGAAAACTTGACACCATGTTCCAATACACTACCAGCGTGTGTACCGTGACGGTCATTTTCCGAAAGGGATTCGGGAAGTGAACACGGTGGGGTTATGTTTGACTTGTTTTAGTTAGGATCACTTCATGATCATCTCTCGACCGAGGCACCTTCTCTTCTCGCTCTCTTTTACGTAAGCTAGTGCTAGTTGCTCCTGCAGACTCTTGTTCTTTCTTCAGCCTTGTTCCACACCCAAGGCTTAAATAGTCGTGTTACCCGGGAACGGGATTGCTGAGTCCTTTGTGGCTCACAGTTACTTCAACACACCAGATGCAGGTACGATGGTGAGCTACACTGGTGATGGCACTGAGCTAGACTGGGAGTACGACGAGGAGCGTAGCCGTTACTACGTGAACTCTCCTGTTGATCAGTAGAGCTTCTACTAGGATTCGATCTAGACCTGTGGTTTAATGTTATGTTTGGTATCTTGTCATTTGGATTTTACCCTTAGATGGGCTGTGATGTTTATTGAATGATGTTTGAACATGTAATGAATTTGTGTGACGTGGCGAGTGTAAGCCAACTATCTTTTCAGTTTTCCATCCCCATTTTTACATGAGTTGTGCAAAGGTACCAAACTTGCGATCATTCCAGAATGGGCTTATATCTTTAAGTCGTGCCTCGACACGTAGGAGATATAGTCCCATCCTGGGCATTACAGGCTATAAAGGTATGCAACGGGTATATCCGAAAGTGTCTGTAGAGTTGGCACGAACCGAGACTGGGATTTGTCACTCCGTATGACGGAGAGGTATCTCTGGGCCCACTCGGTAAGACATCATCATAATGAGCTCAGTGTGACTAAGGAGTTAGTCACGGGATGGTGGATTACGGAACTAGTAAAGAGACTTGCCATGACGAGATTGAACAAGGTATCGGTATACCGACGATCGAATCTCGGGCAAGTACCGTACCGATAGACAAAGGGAATAGCATACGGGATTAAGTGAATCCTTGACATCGTGGTTCATCCGATGAGATCATCGAGGAACACGTGGGAACCAACATGGGTATCCAGATCCCGATGTTGGTTATTGACCGGAGAGTCGTCTCGGTCATGTCTATGTGTCTCCCGAACCCGTAGGGTCTACACACTTAAGGTTCGGTGACGCTAGGGTTGTAGAGATATATGCACACGGTAACCCGAATGTTGTTCGGAGTCCCGGATGAGATCCCGGACGTCACGAGGAGTTCCGGAATGGTTTGGAGGTAAAGAATGATATATAGGAAGTCCAGTTTCGGCCACCGGGAGAGTTCCGGGGGTCACCGATAGTGTACCGGGACCACCGAAAGGGTCCCGGGGGTCCACCGGGTGGGGCCACCCATCCCGGAGGGCCCCGTGGGCCATAGGGGGAGGGGGACCAGCCCTTAGTGGGCTGGCGCACCCCCCTTGGGCCTCCCCCCTGCGCCTAGGATTGAAACCCTAGGGGTGGGGGCGCCCCTAGGCTTGGGGGGCAAGCCACCCCCTTGGCCGCCCCCCCCCCTAGGAGATCCAATCTCCTAGGGTCGGCGCCCCGCTGGCCCCTATATATAGTGGGGGGGAGAGAGGGCAGCCGCACTTCTGCTCCCAGCGCCTCTCCCCCCCTCCCGTTGCACCTCTCCCTTCTCCCGCAGGGTCTCGGCGAAGCCCTACAGCTTTTCCCGTTTCATCCACCACCACGCCGTTGTGCTGCTGGATCTCCATCAAGCTCTCCTCCCCCCTTGCTGGATCAAGAAGGAGGAGACGTCGCTGTACCATACGTGTGTTGAACGCGGAGGTGCCGTCCGTTCGGCGCTGGGATCATCGGTGACGAGGATCACAACGAGTATGACTCCATCATCCACGTTCCTTCGAACGCTTCCGCTCGCGATCTACAAAGGGTATGTAGATGCACTCCTTTATGCTCGCTGCTAGATGACTCCATAGATTGATCTTGGTGAAGCGTAGGAAATTTTTTGAATTCTGCTACGTTCCCCAACAATTACTTCTACTACTATGGCTAACGGTTAGCAATAAAGTAAAGTAATTACATGGCGTTTTCAATGACAAGCAGGTCATACAATAAAATAAGACAACTCCTATGGCTCCTGCCGGTTGTCGTACTCATCGACATGCAAGTCGTGATTCCTATTACAAGAACATGATCAATCTCCTACATCACATATATATCATTCATCCAATCCTTTTGGCCATATCACATCACACGGCACATACTGCAAGAACAAGTTAGACGTCCTCTAATTGTTGTTGCAAGTTTTTACGTGGCTGTTATAGGTTTCTAGCAAGAACGTTTCTTACCTACGCAAAAACCACAACGTGATTTGCCAATTACTATTTGCCCTTCATAAGGACCCTTTTCATTGAATCCGATCCGACTAAAGTGGGAGAAACAGACACCCGCTAGCCACCTTATGCAACTAGTGCATGTCAGTCGGTGGAACCTGTCTCACGTAAGCGTACGTGTAAGGTCGGTCCGGGCCGCCTCATCCCACGATGCTGCCAAATCAAGATAAGACTAGTAGCGGCAAGTAAATTGATATGATCTACGCCCACAACAATCTTGTGTTCTACTCGTGCATAGTAACTACGCATAGACCTAGCTCATGATGCCACTGTTGGGGATCGTTGCAGAAAATCAAAAAAAATCCTACGTATCACCAAGATCCATCTATAGAGTCTACTAGCAATGAGAGGGGAGTGCATCTTCATACCTTTGAAGATCACGATGCGGAAGCGTTGCAAGAACGTGGTTGGTGGAGTCGTACACGAAGCAATTCAGATCGCGGTCGAATCCGATCTAAGCGCCGAACAACGGCGCCTCCGCGTTCAACACACGTGCAGCCCGGTGACGTCTCCCGCGCCTTGATCCAGCAAGGGGAGAGGGTGAGGTTGGGGAAGAATCCGTCCAGCAGCAGCACGACGGCGTGGTGGTGGTGGAGGAGCGTGGCACTCGAGCAGGGCTTCGCCAAGCACCGCAAGAGACAAGGAGGGAGAGGGGTAGGGCTGCGCCAAGAGAGAGAGGAACTCGTGCATCTGGCAGCCCCGAAACCCCACATATATATAGGGGGAGGGAAGGGGCTGTGCCCCCATCTAGGGTTCCCCCCTAGGGGTGGCGGCAGCCCCTAGATCCCATCTGGGGGGCGGCCAGGAGGGGGGAGAGAGGGGGCACCCTAGGGTGGGCCTTAAGGCCCATCTGGACCTAGGGTTTGCCCCCTCTCCCATCCCCTACGCCCTAGGCCTTGGTGGGGGGGGGGCGCACCAGCCCACCTAGGGCTGGTCCCTTCCCTCACTGGGCCCACGCAAGCCTCTCGGGCTGATGGCCCCTCCCGGTGGATCCCCGAAACCCTTCCGATGGTCCCGGTACGTTATCGATAACGCCCAAAACAATTCCGGTGACCAAAACGGGACTTCCCATATATAAATCTTTACCTCCAGACCATTCTGGAACTCCTCGTGACGTCCGAGATCTCATACGGGACTCCGAACAACATTCGGTCACCACATACTACATTCCCTATAACCCTAGCGTCATCGAACCTTAAGTGTGTAGACCCTACGGGTTCGGGAACCATGCAGTCGTGACCGAGACATATCTCCGGCCAATAACCAACAGTGGGATCTGGATACCCATGTTGGCTCCCACATGTTCCACGATGATCTCATCGGATGAACCATGATGTCAAGGATTCAATCAATCCCGTATACGATTCCCTTTGTCTATCGGTATAGCACTTGCCCGAGATTCGATCGTCGGTATACCGATACCTTGTTCAATCTCGTTATGGCAAGTCTCTTTACTCGTTCCGTAACACATCATCCCGTGACCAACCCGTTGGTCACCTTGAGCTCATTACGATGATGCCTTACCGAGTGGGCCCAGAGATACCTCTCCGTCATACGGAGTGACAAATCCCAGTCTCGATTCGTACCAACCCAACAGATACTTTCGGGGATACCCGTAGTGTACCTTTATAGCCACCCAGTTATGTTGTGACGTTTGGCACACCCAAAGTACTCATACGGTATCCGGGAGTTGCACAATCTCATGGTCTAAGGAAAGGATACTTGACATTGGAAAAGCATTAGCATAAGAACTACACGATCTTGTGCTAGGCTTAGGATTGGGTCTTGTCCATCACATCATTCTCCTAATGATATGATCCTGTTATCAATGACATCCAATGTCCATAGTCAGGAAATCGTAACCATCTATTGATCAACGAGCTAGTCAACTAGAGGCTCACTAGGGACATGTTGTGGTCTATGTATTCACACATGCATTACTATTTCCGGATAATACAATTAAAGCATGAACAATAAACAATTATCATGAACAAGGAAATATAATAATAACCATTTTATTATTGCCTCTAGGGCATATTTCCAACATTGAGCACCATGTTTAAGTAGAGATTACATCGGGTAGAAGAGGGGTTACACCGTTGCATAGAGGGGGAAGAGTTGGTGATGACGGCGGTGAAGTTGTTGGTTTAGATTGTGGTGACGATGATGGCCCCAGCGGCACTCCGGTGCCACCGGAAGCGAGGGGGAGAGAGCCCCCCTCGTTCTTCTTCTTCCTTGACATTCTCCCTAGATGGGAGAAGGGTTTCCCCTCTAGTCCATGGTCTCCATGGCGCGGGAGGGGCGATAGCCCCTCCGAGATTGGACCTGTCTCTCCGTCTCTCTTTGTTTATGTGTTCCCAGATTCTGGCCCTTCACCGTTTCTTAAATTCCCAGAGATCCGTAACTCCGATTGGGCTGATTTTTGGACACGATTTTTATCCAGATATTAGCTTTCTTGCTGCGAAAGAAGGGCATCAACCGCCTTATGGAGTGGCCATGAGGGCCCAGGGCGCGCCTGCCCCTGGGCGCGCCCCTCACCCTCGTGGGCCACTCGGGCATCGTCTCACGTTGGTTCCGCTTCCAAAAATTCACATATATTCCAAAACAATATCCATCCGTTTTTATCCCGTTTGGACTCCGTTTGATATGGATATTCTGTGAAACAAAAACATGCAACAAACAGGAACTGGCACTGGGCACTGGGTCAATATGTTAGTCCCAAAAAATAGTATAAAAAGTTGCCAAAAGTATATTAAAGTTGTATAATATTGGGATGGAACAATAAAAAATTATAGATACGACGGAGACGTATCACTACCTGACTGTTTTTATATTTCAGATTACAAAACCTATATCTACTATCCATAGTACACTTGTATCGCTATCTCTTCATCGAACTAGTGCACTGATACGTCCAAAACGTATCTATAATTTCTGCTTGCTCCATGCCTCTTTTGTGTGATATTGCTATGATATTTATGCACTTCCATACACTTTTGATCATATTTGGACTAACCTATTAACTCAGTGCACCACAGTGCCAGTTCCTGTTTTCTGCAGTTTTTCTATTTCAGGTTTCCCCCATATTAAAAGTGCCCTAAAAATTCCGGGAAAAATACAGGAAAAATCAGCGTATCGGGAGCTTCCAGAAAAACCAAGGCAGGGCCAGAGGGGAGCCTGGGGTGGCCCAGGCGGCCACCCGGCGCGGCCCCACCCCTGGCCGCGCCAGGGGGGCGCCTGGGGCCCCACCTCCGCCTCTGGTGACCCCCTTTTGCATATATATTGCTCGCGTCCCGAAACCCTCGAGAACGGAACCCTTTTTTATGATCCCGCCTCTGTTCCGCCGCCGCCGCGCTTCCAAGATCGGGAGCACCAGGAGAACTCTTCCCGGCACCCTGCCGGAGGGGAGAACCACCACCGGGAGCTTCTCCACCACCATGGACGCCTCCCGGATGAGTTGTGAGTAGTCCCCCTTGGACCATGGGTCCATGACCAGTAGCTATGTGATGTTCTCCTCCCCTCTTTGTTCTTCATGGATTAGACCTCGTGAGCTGCCCTACATGATCGAGGCACATATGTAATCTTTATGTGTCGGGGAAACTGGTCGCCCACGAACACCTATGGGACCGGAGCCCCTTTTCGGTACGGCAAGGGAGCGGAGGGAGCACGAAGAGCGGATCGAGGCGAGCACGCGGGCAGTTTACCCAGGTTCGGGCCGCACGGATGCGTAAAACCCTACTCCTGCCTTGGTTTGTATTGAGTTCTTGGCTCGGGAGCAAGAAGAGCTACAGTACTGGTGGCTAGTTACACCGAGCGTGAGAGTGACCAAAGATCGGAACCTCCCCTACGTTGTGCATGGGCCTCCTTTTATAGGTCAAGGGGTCACCGACAGGTGGCAACGTAGGTGAGGGTAGAATCGTAAAAATGGTGGTAGTTGTAACAGTGTATGTACAATGTTTTGTACCTAACCCTGACGGTGGGGGACAAGGGCATTGAATGCCCATCGCCGTCGCCCCCAAATAGTGCAAAAAAGCGTCTGTCCGGGTGTCTCCGTTCGCCACGACGGTAGCCTCGTCATCGTGGCTTGCCACCGTGTCCCCCAGGCTGCACAGCCTTCCGCCACGTGCCCCTGGAAGGGCCCCAGGGCGACGCGTGGCCAGATGAGCTGGAGCACGGGCACACAGTGGAAGCTTGCCGCGGTCGCTACCTTGTCGTGCCCGGAAGCTTGTCGCTCTCCGGGCCTTGCCGGGGCGCGCGATGCGCCACGGCGAGTCTTCTAAAATGCCATGCTTTGGCCTTCCTGGCAAGCTCCTCTTGCCAGGGTCTTGTGCTAAAGGTATGGTTTTGAGCCTGGAGCGGCCTTCCCGGCAAGCTCCTCTTGCCGGGGCCTTGTTTCATTGACTTGAATACTTTGTTCTTGAATGGCTCCAAAGGAACCAAAGCGGGCTTTGGCGGGCGCGTGGCAAGCCCTGCCACGGGACGCTGCTACTGCCCGTGCACAAGTCGGGATACTAAGGTACCCCTATTTAGTACACCGACAGGAGCCCCCGGGCCTGGGCCACACACGATGCCGAGCGCTGTTGGGCCAAGCCCAAAACAGTGCACGGGCACACGCGGCCCGCGGCGCGCCGCAGCCTACTCCGTATCCGCCGCATCCCTCCCTAAAGGCACGCGTCGATTGCGGCGTCGTGGGAGAGATCGTGGCCTGTTTCTTTAATGGGAAAATGCGGAACGTCCCCCTCTCCCCCTTAAAAGCAGAGGAAACAGGGGCAGTTTCCCCCATTGCTTCATTGCGTCTTCATCCTCCAGAAACCCCCGCCGCTCCCCTCCTCCCCGAAGGTTGAAAGAGAGCAGCGCTCCGCCCTTCTTCCGCCGCCGCCAGCCTCCCCAGCGCCGCTGGACCCCTCGCCGTCCTCGCCATGGCCCCGAAGGGTGACAAGGCGAAATCCGCGAAGACCGAACGGGCGGCGAAGCTTGCAGCAATGCGGAAGAGGATGGTGGTCTTCCCGCCGAGGCTCGGCGCGAGGGAGCTGAAGGACAAGTTCTACCTCTTCTGGTCGAGGGAAACGAAAGCTCACCCGCGCACCAGGGTTCTCCCCGCCGAAGCCTGCGACATGTTTCCGGGAGGTTATCCTTACTTTGCCCTGTTCTTCCACTGCGGACTCTGCCCTCCATACTCCGAATTCTTCTGCGATGTTATGAACACGTATGGATTCCATCTTCTGGATTTCACCCCGAACGCAGTCTTAACCATGGCCGTTTTCGCACATCTGTGCGAAAACTTTGTCGGAGTCCACCCCAATGTAGCCCTCTTCCGCCATTTTTTTACGCCTCGGGTAGAGTCTAGGTCCCCCCTGTCCGGTGGGATTTCTTGGATCTTTAGGCTCAATAAGAAAGAGGCATACTTGATTGGAGTGCTCGGCGGCAAGTGGGAGGAGTGGAGGGCCAACTGGTGCTGGATCATGGAGGATGGACCCCAGCAGTTTACTTCCCCGCGCCGAGCTGCAATAGTGCGCGACAAGGACTGGAGTGATCTGGCCCCGGAGGACGAGAAGCTGAAGATAGCCCTCACTAGGATTCTTCGCCTCCGGCAAGCCAATCTTACTGTAGGTGAGGTCGGGGCAGATTTCCTTCGCCGGCGCATCGCTCCCTTGCAGGAGAGGAAGAGGCCTGCTTGGGATTTCGGCAACGCGGCAGACTGTATGAGGCTGCGCCCCGGCCTTAACTATAACTTCACTGTCCTGGAGCTCAAAGGGATGCTCCGTGAGCTGTTCAAGCACGACGCCAAGCACCCGGAGTGGTTCACCTCGCCGCGGGGGGTAGTTCCACTATGCAACAATTCGTCGCTTAGTGCTATCCGCGCGGCGATGCCGTTGTGCGACTCCCACGGGGTTGACCCCACTTGGCTGGCGCCTTCTGACGAAGCCGCGCAAACCTTCTTCGACAACTTGGTGGAGCTGCCGATCGATCTCGATGAGAAGAAAGGTCTCACCCACGACACCACCGACCGGGAGGTGGCGTATATCGCCACCAGGATGGAGGAGGCAGCCGTAGCCGAGGCCGCGGGCGAGTTTGGGTACTCCTTGGACGAGGCGGATGCAGCGGACGCGGTTAGTTGGGCTGAGGAGGAAGAGATCCTCAAACTGATAAAGCCTGCCGGGCAGCCCGCCGAGATGAGCGAGGCTGCCGGGCAAGGCACAGAGTCGAGCGAGCCCGCCGAGCAAGGCGCTGAATCATGCGATTCTGCCGAAGACTCGGGCAGGTCTCTGGGCCTTGACGACTCCTCTTCATCCTCGGGAAGTTCTCCGCCACCACCAAGTCATCCGTCTCAACCGAAAAAACGTCTCTGCAAGGCCGCAGACACGGCGAGGCAGCCGGCGGTCCAGCAGCCGCAGCGTCGCTCGACGCGCGCCACCACGACGAGTAGGGCCGTCAAGGGGGCGCCTCGCGCCTCAGCAGCGGCCGGGGGAGGATCTTCCCGCACGGGCTCCACGGCTCCTTCTGCCCCTCGGGCCTCGGCGACGACCGGAGCGGGGTCCTCGCAGACCACCGACCCCGCTCCCGGCAAGCGGCCGAGGGCGCCTACTCCTCCAGCTCCTCGCGCCGGACCGCGCGAGGCAGACTTCGACTTCTCCGTTCTCAGTTCCGACGAGGAGGAGGAAGAGTAAGTACTTGCAACTTTTGTTTCCTTCGTTTGTTGCTCCTTGCTTTGAATCTTCTTTGCCTGATTCTGCTTGATGTCTGTCTTCCAGGACCCTGGCCCAAAGGGTGGCGAAGAGGGCCAAGATCCCGGTGGTTGACCTCGAGGATGAGCCCGTCGCAGCAGCGGGGGATGCGCCAGCGACGAGCTTGCCGGACCAGCCGGCTGCCCCGCAGCGCAGCCCCCAATGTAAGTCTTCTGTTTACTTCTTCGCTTGTCGTGCTCGCGTGGGCTTCTCATCCTTGTTAATATTTTTGCCTGTTTGTTGATTTGTACAGAAGTGGAGTCGCAGCCTCAGGAGCGCCAAGAAACCGCTCCCGACGAGCCGCACGTCCCGACCTCTCCGCCAAGGAGGAGCTCCCCGGCGAGGGAGAATACTCCGCCAAGGGCGAGTACCCCGCCAAGGGCGAGCACCCCGCCAAGGGAAGGCGCCAGCGGCCCTCCGCCGGCGGGGACTACTACCACGCCGCCAAGGGAGGACCCCCCGGCGAGGGACCCCGTCAAAGAAGAGGCCCGCGCAGGCAACCCTTGTGCTTTTCTTCTTTTGATTTCTTCTTTTTGGATATGTGCTTGACCATTTCTTCTTTCTTTTTCTTGCTTTCAGACTCGTCCGCTCCGGAGCCTATGGAGACGGAGGCCGCCATCGAGGAGCCCGCGCGCGGCGACACCGGCGGCGCCGCGGCCACCGAGGAGGCGATCGGCACCGAGGAGCCCGCCGTCGAAGAGGCAACCAGGGACGCCGACGCGGCAGCTGAGGAGGGGACCGGCGGTCGCACTGACGGCCCCGAGGCCGCAGGAGCGTTTGACGCTGCACCGACCGCCGACCCTGCCGCTGCCGCGGCCGGAACTGGCGCATACTTGGAGGCCGGAAACGGGGTCTTCATCCAACTTCCGTGGGCTTCTTCGTCAAGGGCGCCCGTGGAGGGGGAGGTCTTCGATGGGGAAGTCCTCGCCTCCGCGGGGCTGAAGTTTGTCGACGCGCCCGGCAACAGCAACGAGCCCGAGGAGGAGCAGCTTCTGCGCCGGCTTCTGGCCCTGTACCGTGCCAGGCAGGCCAAGCTGGAGTCCCGAGAGGTTCTGGCTGCCAAGGCAGGCGTCGATTTGGAGAAGCGCGCCGAGGAGCTCCGCGCCGCCAACCAGGCGGCCCTCCGGTCCTTGGCGGAGGAGCGGGAGGAGCTCGCCGAGGCGCACCAAGCGTTCACCCTCGAGAAGGCTGAAGCGGAGGAGCAGCAACGACTCGCCGTCGAGGAGCTGTCCCGGCGGGAAGGAGAGCTAACGCAGCAGAAGGTCGACCTCGACAGCCACGAGGACGACCTTGCCGTGCGCGAGCAGTCCATTGGCGGGGCTCTGCAGGAGGCGAGGGACGCTGCTGCAGCTGCAGAGACCGCCAAGAGAGACTTGGAGGCGAGGGTGGCACAGTTGGAGATCAACTTGAAGACGAGCGAGGAGAAGGTTGCCGCGCTCACGTTGGAGAGGGAGAAAGATGCCCATAGCCACTCGGAGCTGCAGGTCCATCTCTCCGACAAGGGCAAGGAGCTCGCCGTCGCCAAGGACTCTGTTGCGGACTTAGAATTGAAGTTGTCCACCCTCACTGCATCGCTCGACAGCGCCAGGAACCGGGAGACAAAGCTGAAGGAGGACCTCCGGGCTGAGAGGGCACTGCTGGACAGCGCCGCCCTTACGCAGAACAACTTCAGGCAGACGGTGGAGCAGTGGACCGAGGAGCTAGTCACCATCGTCGCTGACATCGATAGAGAGTTGGCGGGGCTGGGGACAGAGCACCTCGGGTACTCCCCCAACGCGAACCTCCCTCACAACGCCAAGCTGAGCTTATTCTTCAGGGGAGTGGCGCCGGCTCTCGAGCAGCTCCGTGAGAGGATCCCCACGCAGCTGGCGAACGAGGCGCGCAGGCTTTGCACGGGAGTTGTGGAGAGAGTGCTGACGAAGATAGTCTACCGCAACCCCGGGATCAATCTTAAGAACGTCCTCCGGACCTTGTCGCCCGACGCCGACCAGGAGGCGCTGAAGGCTCTTGTCGCCCCCATCGTGGCCAAGGTGGGCAAGATCAGGAGGGTCGATGGCGACCGCGTGGACTAGATTGTCTTCCTTTCTGCTTCCCTTGTTGCTGCCAATCACATTATGGACAGTAGTTTATTAGAACAGCGACAAGTCATCTTGTAATATAACTTTATTTTGGGTAGTTAATGCAGTGTCATTTCCTTTACTTGACTTCTTTGCCTTGTATGCTTTTACCCTACGCTTTTAGGGAACTTGCCGGCGAAAGGACCCTTGCCGCAAGCGCTGAGTACGGAACTTCAGCAGCCTGCTAGCAATGCCTCTACCGGCAAGAAACCTTGCCGCAGCTAGTCGCAGCACACTTAGGTTGTTGAGCGAACTCGAAAACGAAGTAAGGGTGCGACACTTGTCGCAGCACACTTAAACCGTTGAGCGTGCTCGAAACAAAGTAAGGGCGCGGCTAGCCACGGGTGGGTTCCTCCGCGCACAGGTTTTCCATACAAGGTGTGATTGTTCAAGGAAGATAACTTTAAAATTTAAAAATTTGAATGCTCAAACTTTGGCAACTTAGCTTTTGTGTTGTTTGCTTCCCGGCAAGGCTAGGCTTTCTTGAACGGCACTTGGTCCATACCACTGTCTCCTTCCCCCCCGGCAAACTTGTGCGCGAGGAATCCTTCTTCTGCTTGAGAGAAAAGAGAAAGGGAGAAAACATAGATATGGAGCCTTGCGGCTCGTTATTGCTTACCGGAGGTGTGTGTTGCACGAGGTGTCATATAATATATGCAAGTAAAAGAGAAAAATGCATGAAACGACAAGTTGTGCAAGGCACAAAAGCTTTACTGATGCACGGGATCTGCGCCCGGCTTTGTACAAAGGTTTACATGCAACAGCGGCAAGACTTGTACAAAAGGTGGTTGCCGGAGCGGATCACGGCAACCGCGCCTTATGGGTGAAACTTGCGAAGGTGCTCAATGTTCCAGGAGTTGCTCACCGGTAAGCCCTCTTCGGTCTCAAGGCGGACAGCGCCGGGCCTTGTGACTTGTCTCACCCGATAAGGGCCTTCCCACTTCGGTGTCAACTTGTTGGAATTCTTGGCGGACTGAACACGCCGAAGAACAAGGTCGCCTTCCTCGAGACTTCTGGCCTTGACTTTGCGGCTATGATAGCGGCGCAAAGCTTGCTGGTATCGAGCAGCTCGTACAGCAGCCTGAAGACGGTCCTCCTCGAGGAGCAGTGCATCATCTTGCCGCAGCTGCTCTTGCTCGAGCTCATCGTAAGCGAGCACTCGAGGAGACCCGTATACGAGTTCCGTGGGGAGAACTGCCTCTGCTCCATAGACAAGAGCAAAGGGTGTCTGTCCGGTGGCTCGATTTGGTGTCGTCCTGATTGACCAAAGAGCCGCCGGCAACTCTTCAATCCAGTTTCTTCCGCACTTGTGCAGCTTGTCAAAAGTTCTTGTCTTGAGCCCGCGCAGCACTTCAGCGTTTGCCCTCTCTGCTTGACCATTGCTCCTCGGGTGAGCAACAGAAGCAAAGCAGACCTTGGCGCCAAGGTCTTGGACGTATTGCATGAAGGTGCGACTTGTGAATTATGTGCCGTTGTCGGTGATGATCCTGTTAGGGATTCCAAAACAGCAAACAATTGACCTGAAGAACTTGACTGCTGACTGTGCGGTCACCTTTCTCACTGGTTCCACTTCCGGCCACTTTGTGAACTTGTCGATGGCGACGTACAAGTACTCAAAGCCCCCGACTGCGCGGGGAAAGGGGCCGAGGATATCGAGCCCCCAGACCGAAAAAGGCCAGGACAAAGGGATCGTCTGGAGAGCTTGAGCTGGCTGATGTATTTGCTTGGCATGGAACTGGCACGCTTCACACTTGGCTACTTGTGCTGTTGCATCTTGGAGGGCTTCTAGCCAAAAGAAACCTTGCCGGAACGCCTTCCCGGCAAGGGCTCTTGCGCCAATGTGGTGGCCACATATGCCTCCATGTATCTCTGCCAACAGCTTCTGCCCATCTTCCCGGGGAATGCACTTCAATCTAACACCATTGAGTCTTCTTCTGTACAGTTCATTGCTGACGAACTGGTACATACTTGACTGCCTGGTTATTTTCTCTGCCTCTTCTGGCTCTTCGGGAAGTTCTCCAGTTTGAAGAAAACGGACAATTTGTTGTGCCCATGCTGGAGCCTGAGGCTCAACAACAAGGACTAAAGGCATCATTGCTGCTGCGGGAACGTCAGCTTCTACGGCAAGAACCTGCGGCTCGGCCGGAGCTGGACGTTCCCCGGCAAGCTTGCCGGGACAAGACTTGTCGGGAACGCCTACTTCAACTGTACGGACCCTTGGGTCCACAGGAGCAGACTGTTCCTCAGCAACTTGGGCGTTGATCTTGGGGACCTTGGCGGCGACTTCAGGGAGATCCGCCGGCAAGTAGTCATCGGAGACCAACTTTCTCTTCTTGCTTTGCCCAACTGATGGTGTAACGGATGGTTGAGTTAACTTGAGCACAAAGGTCCCTGGTTCCACAGGTAGCTTTAGTGCAGCACACTTTGACAGGCCGTCTGCGACATCATTTAGAGCTCTTGGAACGTGCTCCATCTGCAAGCCTTCAAAGTGTTCTTCAAGTTTCCTCACTTCGTCGACGTAAGCTTCCATCAATGGGCTTTGGTAGCTCTTGTTCACTTGACGGACAACCAACTGCGAATCTCCCCGCACAATCAGCTTCCTGATCCCAAGTTCGGCTGCGATTCTGAGGCCGGCAAGCAAACCTTCATACTTTGCAGTATTGTTTGTCGCTTGCTCCTTCGGAAAATGCATCTGGACGACGTACTTGAGATGCTCGTCGGTGGGCGCGACAAGTAGCACGCCAGCGCCGGCGCCTTGCAGCGAGAAGGCACCATCAAAGTACATTATCCATTCTTTGCTTGCTTCTTTGACGGGGATGTTTGTCTCTGGAATCTCTTCGTCTGGTATTGGTGTCCATTCTGCTATGAACTCTGCCAAGTCTCTGCTCTGGATAGTTGAAGTACTTTCAAACTTGAGACCAAAGCTTGATAGTTCCAGTGCCCACTCGACAATCCTACCTGTTGCTTCCGGATTTTGCAATATCCTCTTCAGCGGAAAGCGAGTGACCACTGTTATCTCATGTGCTTGGAAGTAGTGGCGCAGCTTCCTTGAGGCCATGAGGAGGCCGAAAAGCAGCTTCTGCACCCCAGAGTATCTTGACCTAGCCCCCTGCAAGAGGGAACTGACAAAGTAAACTGGGCGCTGCACCATCTTCTTCCGCACCTCTTCCTGGATCTGCGCAGATTCGTCCTTGTCGGGGCCTGAGCTTGTCGGGGAAGCCCCCTGCTTGTCGCTGGATGTGCTTGCCGGGGATGTGGGCTCCTCATCTGCCCCCCTTTCCGCTACCAACGCAGCACTAACCACTTGATTGGTTGCTGCTAAGTACAGCAGCAACTTCTCTCGTGGCCTAGGTGCGACAAGTATTGGAGTGGAGGACAGGTATCCTTTCAAGTCTTGCAGCGCTGCCTCCGCTTCCGGAGTCCATGTCATTGGACCTGCCTTTTTCAAGATTTTGAAAAACGGCAGGGCGCGTTCTGCAGACTTAGAAATGAACCTGCTGAGAGCAGCCACGAAGCCGGCAAGCCTTCGTACATCCTTGACGCGCTTCGGAGCTTCGATCTGCTTGATGGCTTTGATCTTGTCGGGATTGGCTTCAATCCCCCTCTGGGACACAAAGAATCCGAGAAGCTTGCCGGATGGGACTCCGAACACACACTTCTCGGGGTTAAGCTTGAGTTGTATCTTGCGCAGATTCGCAAAAGTTTCATCTAGGTCTTGAATCAGGGTATCCTTGTCCTTGCTCTTGACCACTATATCATCCATGTATGCTTCCACATTCATGTGTATCTGTGGCTCAAAAGCAGTGTGGACCACCCTTGCAAATGTTGAACCCGCATTTTTCAATCCAAAGGGCATGCGTATGAAACAGTAAGTGCCGCATGGAGTAATGAATGCGATCTTCTCTTCATCCTCTTCAGCCATGAATATCTGGTGGTATCCGGAGTATGCGTCAAGGAATGAAAGCAACTCACAACCAGCCGTGGAGTCAACGATCTGGTCGATGCACGGCAAGGGAAATGGATCTTTGGGACAAGCTTTATTCACATCCGTGAAGTCTATATAAAGCCTCCACTTCCCGTTCGCTTTGCGTACGACAACAGGGTTGGCCAGCCACGTGGGATGAAGAACACCTCTAACAAGGCCTGCCGCTTCTAGTTTCTTGATTTCTTCAGCAATAAACTCTTGGCGCTCCACTGCTTGCTTCCTGACCTTCTGCTTGACGGGCCGCGCGTGAGGACAAACGGCAAGCTTGTGCTCAATTACTTTCCTGGGAACACTGGGGATGTCGGACGGTTGCCATGCAAACACGTCGAAATTCGCCCGCAGGAAAGCAACGAGCGCGCTTTCCTATTTAGGATCGAGCGTGGCACTGATGGTGAAAGTACCACCAGTGCCGTCCTCCTTGGCGGACACCTTCTTGGTTGCAGGTGGAGCTGTCATTCCTTTCTTGCACTTGCCGGTGGAGATCGATGGTGCGTCCTCAACGGCAGCGCAGCACTCCGAGGAGGTGCGTTTGCCGGAGTGGGCTCCAGAGCTCTTGCCGGACTTGGTCTTGTTCTTCCCCCCGGGAGCTTCAGCGGCAAGTGTTTTGCTATCTGTTGCAGCTGCTGCATCCCGGTAGATCTTGTCGGCGCAGATAAGCGTGTCCTTCTTGTCGCCGGGGACAGAGATGACGCTTATCGGCCCCGGCATCTTGAGCATGTTGTAGGCATAGTGAGAGGCTGCCATGAACTTGGCGAGCGCCGGACGACCAAGTATCCCATTGTATGGCAATGGGATATCGGCAACGACAAAGGTGATCCTCTCAGTCCTGAAGTTCAGCTCTCCGCCAAAGGTTACTGGCAGTGTGATCTTCCCCTTCGGCTTGCTCCTTCCCGGGTTAATTCCTTGGAAAGTTCCGGTTTCCTCGAGCTCGCTGTCGGGGATCTGTAGCTTTCGGACTACAGCAGAGGAGATCAGGTTCAGACCGGCCCCGCCGTCAACCAGCATCTTGGTGACCTTGAGGTTGCGGATGGTTGGTGATACCAACATCGGCAAGCACCCGACCACAGTTGTGCGGTCAGGGTGGTCCTCAATGTCGAAGATGATGGGCGTGCTGGACCACTTCAGGAGTTTGCGTGACTCGACGGGTGGCTGTGCTACATTAACTTCCCGCACCCACTGCTTGAGTTGGCGATGAGAAGTATGCAGAGAGGCACCCCCATCGATGCACAGAACTTATGTGGCCTTTTGGAACTCCTGCTTGCTGTTGTCTCCGTCGTCCATGTCCTCGTCGTCGTCTCCGTCTTCGTCCTTGTCGCGGCCGCGGGGAGGCCTATCTCCTTGCCGTTGCTTGGCCTTACCGCGGCGTCCTCCCCGGCCATTGAATGGCCGCTTCTTGCCGGACTCTCCTCCGCCTCCCTGGGCCTTCTCCTTGTCGCGTCGCTCGTACTCAGCTTTCTGCTGTTCGACGAGGTATTCGACCCTCTTGCAGTTCTGGAGATCGTGGCCCTTGGTGCGGTGGATCTTGCAGTACTGCTTGTCGGAGCCGTCCTGCTTGTCGGCGGCCGCTACAGTGGTGGCTTCCTTGCCGGAGCCACCAGTCTGAGCTTTCTTGGCGCCAGCCTCCTTGCCGGACTGCTCGACGGCCAGTACTTCCTTATTCTTCTTCTTGTTGTTCCGCCGCCGGTTCTTCCTTGCCGGGGCGGCATCCTCACTGTCCGTTCCTCCTGCTCCAGTATCCTCTCCGGGGAGTCTCCTCCCCTCTTCAGCGCGCGCGCACTTGTCGGCCAGGGCATAAAGCTCACTGACGCCTCGTATCTTGCACATCGCCATTTCCTCCCTCATACGGCGGTTACGCACGTTCTGGTGGAACGCGCTAATAACCGCGGCAGAGTGGACGTCCGGGATGTTGTGCTAGACGCGGTTGAACCTCTGGATGTACTTTCGCAAGGACTCTCCTTCCTTCTGGGCGAGTATATGCAGGTCGCTCTCCTGGCCATGGGGCTTGTGGCCGCCCGTGAAGGCGCCAACAAACTGGTGGCACAGGTCAGCCCAAGAAGAGATGGAGTTCTCCGGCAAGTGCATGAGCCAAGATCTGACATTCGGCTTGAGCACGAGCGGGAAGTAGTTCGCTAGTATCTTCTCGTCGCGTCCCCCGGCAGCCTGCACCGCGATGGTGTAGATGCTGAGGAACTCTGAGGGATGGGTCTTGCCATCGTACTTCTTGGATACGTCGGGCTTGAAGTTCTTCATGCTGGGCCACTGGACTTGCCGCAGCTCGCGGGTGAACGCAGGGCAACCTGCCGCGTACGGCAAGTCGCCCGGTTCTCCGGGCGCGTGCATGTCGACAGCGGTCCCAGCGCGCTGGTCGGACTGTCGTCGGGCTTCTCTTCGACGCTCGATGCGGGTTCGAGCGTCTTCTTGTCGTCTGTCGTCGAGGACTTGGTGCTGATCGCGGCGAGCTCGTGGATCCGACGATGCCGTGGAGTCGTCGTCGACGTTGATCCGACGAGTCGGCGATTTCGGCCTTCGAGGCGGGGAGTGCACGGTTGTTGCACCCCCGACGGTCTTGTCCCCGACGGTCTTGTCTCCATCAGCCCGCGCCTGGCTGACTTGCCGCGGCCGCGACGTCGCCGGCTGCTGCGGCGTATCGTTGTTGGCGAAGGCGATGAGGCTTTGGATGGTGGCCCTCCAGTCTTCGGCCTTGTCTGCCGCTGGAGGGAAGTCGAGGAGTAGCTGAGCTCTAGCTAGAGCTTCTGCCGGAGTGGAGGGGAGCGGTGGCGAGCGGTGCGAGGAGCGAGATATGCTCGGACTTCTAACTGCGTTAGAAGGAGCAGGGTCTCGCCCCGGCGACCGCGCCTTGCTCGTGCCAGCACGTTGGCCTTGAGCGTCCCGCGACCCGCCAACTTGTCCTTGGCCCAGCAAGCGGATGGTACCCTGCATACCACGCCGCTGCCGTTCCGGCACCTCCTGAGAGGGGCGCGGTGCGTGCACGGACGCCGAGGTCTTGGAGTGCGCTCGGTCGTCCGTTTTGTCCTTGGATTTGGCGGCGCCGTGAGTTTCCTCGCCGGCGTCCGTCCTTCCGCCAGCGTCTACCCCACCAACCGTTGGTTCTGGTGGTGGTGGGATCGACGCAGACGGGCCTCCCACCTCCGAAGCTTTCTTCTTCGGCGGCATGTTGATGAAGTTGACGAAGTTGATGAAGCTGCTGAAGATTCCGCCCGCGTGAACGCCGGATCAGGTTCGCACAACCTCGACGCCCCCTACCTGGCGCGCCAAAGATGTCGGGGAAACTGGTCGCCCACGAACACCTATGGGACCGGAGCCCCTTTTCGGTACCGCAAGGGAGCGGAGGGAGCACGAAGAGCGGATCGAGGCGAGCACGCGGGCAGTTTACCCAGGTTCGGGCCGCACGGATGCGTAAAACCCTACTCCTGCCTTGGTTTGTATTGAGTTCTTGGCTCGGGAGCAAGAAGAGCTACAGTATTGGTGGCTAGTTACACCGAGCGTGACAGTGACCAAAGATCGGAACCTCCCCTACGTTGTGCATGGGCCTCCTTTTATAGGTCAAGGGTCACCGACAGGTGGCAACGTAGGTGAGGGTAGAATCGTAAAAGTGATGGTAGTTGTAACAGTGTATGTACAGTGTTTTGTACCTAACCCTGACGGTGGGGGACAAGGGCATTGAATGCCCATCGCCGTTGCCTCCAAATAGTGAAAAAAAAGCATCCGTCCGGGCGTCTCCGTTCGCCACGACGGTAGCCTCGTCATCGTGGCTTGCCACCGTGTCCCCCAGGCTGCACAGCCTTCCGCCACGTGCCCCTGGAAGGGCCCCAGGGCAACGCGTGGCCAGATGAGCTGGAGCGCGGGCACACAGTGGAAGCTTGCCGCGACAATTGCCTTGCCGCGGTCGCTACCTTGCCGCGCCCGGAAGCTTGTCGCTCTCCGGGCCTTGCCGGGGCGTGCGATGCGCCACGGCGAGTCTTCTGAAATGCCATGCTTTGGCCTTCCTGGCAAGCTCCTCTTGCCAGGGTCTTGTGCTAAAGGTATGGTTTTGAGCCTGGAGCGGCCTTCCCGGCAAGCTCCTCTTGCCGGGGCCTTGTTTCATTGACTTGAATACTTTGTTCTTCAATGGCTCCAAAGGAACCAAAGCGGGCTTTGGCGGGCGCGTGGCAAGCCCTGCCACGAGACGCTGCTACTGCCCGTGCACAAGTCGGGATACTAAGGTACCCCTACTTTAGTACACCAACATTATGCTGTTGCTCTGCTGAGTTTGCTGGGATCCGATGGATTATGAGATTATGTTCAGATTGTGTGTGAGTAATATATTTGATTCACCTCTTTTATATTTATGTTCTTGAGTAATTCTTGCATGTTCTCCGTTGCTGTTTATTGCTTTGGCCGAGTAGTAGGTAGTAACTCCAAGAGGGAACGTTATGCTTGATTGTGGGTTCATGCCCCTCGATGACTAGCTTGAGTGACAGAAACATGAGTCTAGGGGATGTGCTGTTGCCACAAGGGGGAAAACAACGGTGCTTGTACTTGCGGGTGCAAGGATTGTTTACTTTACGCAAAGTTCTTTTAATGCAGTTGTCTGTTGCTTTGAGTTTACACTTTGGGTGGGACTCGCAACTTAATACCAGCGAGATGTTCTGGATATATATCTCAAGGTGGATGATTAGTAGTAGATGCAGATGGATTTCGGTCTACTTGCCTTGGCGTACCGCCCATGCTTTTGAGCCTCTACCTTTCTTTACAGCATAGTTAGCATTGGTTTGCGCACATAATCCTGTCAATTGCCCAGCTGTAATTTGTTTACCTCGCTTAGCTGTTTTATCGTTTTTTGGGAGAGAGACATCACTAGTGAACATCATGGGACCCCGGTCCATATTACCATCACTGATCACACCCGCTATTTACTTCCTGTTCTATTTCCTAGTTGCAGTCATACCTATCACTATTATCTCTTGTGTTTGATCCTTTGTAAACGACAAGGCCGGAGGGATTGACAACCTCTCTGTACTCGTTGGGAGCAAAGTTATTTGTATCTGTGTGCAGGTCCTGTCAAGCAAAAGTTTCTGGCGCCATTGACACCTTCTTGTCGACCCTCGGAGTCTCACGGGATTCGATCCTTGGTATCTTTGCCAAGGGAAATCTGCCGCTACGCTACATCTCAAACCTTCCACTTGGGGTAACCAACGAGGGGCGAGAAGCCATCAAGCAAGTTTCTGGCGTCGTTGCCGGGGACTCCACTCTTCAAGATAGGGGAGTTGCACAATATCTTTTATCTTTGCTTTTTAGTCTTGTTAGTTTACCTTTCGGTTTTTGCTTTAGTGTCCCTTACCAAAAATTACAAAAATAGTTATCTTGCTTGCTGCTGCTATGGGTTCCACCGAGAACACCAAGTTGTGTGACTTCACTAGTCATAACAACGATGACTTTATCTGCACGCCTATTACTACACCTGCCACTTCAGCACCTTCTTATGAAATTAAACCTGCTTTACTGAACCTAGTTATGAAAGATCAATTCTCCGGTGCTGGAGATGATGCTGCTTTGCACTTAAATAATTTTGTTGAACTCTGTGATATGCAAAAGTACCAAGAAATAGATGGTGATATTGTTAAGCTTAAGCTTTTTCCTTTCTCCTTGAGAGGAGGAGCTAAAATCTGGTTTCAATCCTTGCCTAGAAATAGCATAGATTCTTGGGACAAGTGCAAGGATGCCTTTATTGGGAAGTACTACCCCCCTGCTAAAATTATCCAATTAAGGAGTAACATAATGAATTTTAAACAATTGGATAATGAACACGTTGCCCAAGCTTGGGAACGCATGAAATCTCTTGTCAAGAACTGCCCTACTCATGGTTTGACTACTTGGATGGTTATCCAAACTTTTTATGCAGGCTTAAACTTTACCTCGCGGAACTTGTTAGATTCGGCCGCGGGAGGAACCTTTATGTCAACTACACTTGGTGCTGCCACGAAACTTCTCGATGAGATGATGACCAATTATTCCCAATGGCACACCGAACGCGCTCCAACAGGTAGGAAGGTAAACTCTGTCGAGGAGATTTCCTCCCTAAATGAAAAAGTTGACTTGATCATGTCTCTACTTTCCAAGCAATCTCCTATTGATCCTCATGATGTTCATTTAAATTCTTTGATTGCTCAAGATCAAGTAGATGTGAACTTTATCTCTAGAAACAATTTCAATAACAATGCTTATAGGAGTAATTTTGGTAGCAACCCTAGACCGTTCCCCTCTAATTCCTATGGGAACAACAATGCTTATCCTAACACCGGGAACTCCACTTCTGAACTAGAGATTATGCTTAAAGACTTTATCACTACCCAGAAAGCCTTCAATAAGAGTGTAGAAGAAAAACTAGCCAAACTAGATAATCTCTCTTCGAAGGTAGACAATTTAGCCCATGAGGTAGAGTTGCTTAAAATTAGAACTTCTCCTCTTGAGGAGAGGAAGACCACTCCTATGAATGCTATTCAAGTGCAAATTAATGAAAACATTAGGATGATGGCTAAACTTAAAGAGAGATGGGCTAGAGAAAAGGAGGAAGAAGATAGAATTAAGAGCCTTCCTACCCACCACACTGTTGCTACTATCCAAGTTGTTGAGGATATCCAAACTCTTAGCACCCAATGCACTCCTAGTCCCATTGGACCTATTAATGGTGATGCTATGACCTCAACCGTAAAAGAAGAAACTCCTATAACCATAGAAGCTACCAAACAAGTGAGCCTAAAGGACACCACTACCACTTTACTTGATAGTAGTGACCTTGATTTTGATAATTGCACCCTTTCTGAAGTTATTGATTTCCTTCACAAGATGTCTAGAGATCCCCACACTAGCACGCTTAACCTTGCCTTCACGGAGCATATCACTAATGCTCTTATCAAAGCTAGGGAGGAGAAGCTTAGGGTAGAAGCCTCCATACCTAGAAAGCTAGAAGATGGTTGGGATCCTATGATTAAAATTAAGTTGAATAACTTCTCTTGCTATGCTTTATGTGATGTTGGAGCTAGTACCTCCGTTATGCCCAAAAGAATGTATGATATGCATAAATTGAAACCTTTTGATCCTTGTTCTTTTGGTGTTCGCCTTGTTGATTCTTCTGTAAAGAAACCTTTGGGGAAGATCGACGATTTTCTTATCATTGTCAATGACAATTATGTTTCCGTTGATTTTACTATTATGGATATTGAATGTGAACCTTCATGTCCAATTATTTTGGGACGTCCTTTTCTTCGCACTATTGGTGCTATCATTGATATGAAAGAGGGGAATATAAAATTCCAATTCCCTCTCAAGAAAGGAAAGGAACACTTCCCTAGAAAGAAGATTAAGTTACCTTTTGAGTCCGTTACACGGGCTAGCTATTCTTTTACTCTTGATAAAACTTGATCTTTTCTCTTTGCATTATGCCTAGCTTAAAGGCATAAAAGAAAGCGGTTTTGGGAGGCAGCCCACAACGAATAAAGTTTTATTTTGCTTTTGTTGTGTCTTGATGTTTGTTACTACAGTAGCATCATCATTGTATCTTTTCTTTTCAGCTTTGTGCCAAGTTTAGCCTCCGATTGCAAGAAAGTTCAAAAGTTGTGACGTGTAGTCCAGAAAACAGATTATGTCCTTGGACAGAAAAATTCGTATAAAATCACTAGATCATCTTTTTGATCTGAATTTTTTTAACAGCGTGCTCTATACAATTGGCTTTCGGGCGTCTGTTCTGAGTTTTTTGATTTTAGTTGCAGAAGTGCCCCGAAAAAATTATTTACTACCTGTTGGTCTGTTTTTCACAGATTCTGTCCTGTTTTGCCTTTTCTTCGTTTTGCAAACCTTAAGCTTGCTTTTTCTTTGCAAAAACCTTTTGGCAATCTTGAGAAACAGTAGCTCTTCTAGATTATCCTTATTTCCAGCAGGGAAAAGTTATTTTATTATGGGTACTAACCTCGCTAATCAGATTATGATGAGTTATGTATGAAGGGAGTTTTCAAGTGTGCGAGGGAAGATGATAAAAAGATTCAGGAGGGTCAAACGCTCAAGCTTGGGGATGCCCCCGTGCACCCTCAAGAAATATTCAAGAAGACTCAAGCGTCTAAGCTTGGGGATGCCCCCGTGCATCCCCTTCTCCATCAACAATTATCAGTTCGTCTTTCGTTCCACTATATTTTAATCACTTCATGCGTTATGTGCTATGCTTGGAGCGTCTTGCTCTTAGTTTCCTTTTTAGTTTTCTTTAGCTTTGCTTGCTGTTCATAACAAGTTAGAACCCAGCTTTCTTTGTGTGGGAGAGAAACACGCTCCACTTCAACCTAGAACACAACATAGGATTTTCATGCTTATCTTTGTTGTGTGTGTTCTTTGTCTTTCCATAGCTGCTGTCATGTTTAGCTCTTAGTTTTCATACTTTTCTTTTTAAAGAGCTTTTGTTTAGTTCGTTGTTGAACTCTCTTGAGTTTTCATGTTTATCTTGTTAAGAGAGTTTGTCTGTTGCACTGAGTTGTGTGTCTTAACTTAAAGTAGGTAATTGAGGTTGCTATTTAATTTTAGTAGTAACTTGCAATAGTTTTGAGGTGTTGCCATGAGTAATGTCTGAACTTTTGGTGTCAAGAGCTTTAGCCTACTAGTGATAGATGTCGTATTTTGGGCAATCCGTGTTTATTTTCGAAAACCTACAAAATAGTTGAGAACTTTAGCTACTAAATGGATCACTAATCTTTGGAGGGATCGAATATTAGAGTACACTCACGTACCATGGGTCGAGGATGCGCAAGGGTAACCAAACCCCCATACACACCTCCTCGGGGTACTTGTCTCTTTGTGAACCTCATAATTAGATTGAGAGTTACCGATAATAAGTGCATGAGTTCTTCGGACTAATGTGAGTATTCGAAAGTTGACACTTCCAACTAACCATATTTTTCTAGCCTCTTCGGTACCGTGCATTGCCCTTTCTCACGTCGAGAGTTGGCGCATACTTCGCCGGTGCATCCAAATCCTTGGCACGATACGCTCTGTCATCATAAGCCTCATTATATCCTTCCTCAAAACAGCCACCATACCTACCTATTAAGGCATTTCCATAGCCTTTCCGAGATACATTGCCATGCAACATCCATCTTCTCATGACTTGATCTTCATGTCATACATGCTTTTTGCTTGATCGATGAGCCGCATGCTAGTTGGGCCTTGCCCTAATCATTGCTACATGATGCGCTAGTATCATTGCATATCCTGCTACACTGGCAGAGGCATACATTTGCATACATCATGATAGTTTCATTTTCTTTATGTTGAGTACTTTTGTAAAGTGTGAAAGATCTTGTATACCTCTTGTAATACATAGAGTGTTGCCCCTAAAGTGAGTAAAAGATCCCAAAGAGAACAAATCAAAAGATCCCAAAGAGGACAAATGATAGATAAATAAAAAGAGCCATTGAGGCCACACAAAAATAAAAAAAAGAGAAAAAAGAGAAAAAGAAATAAAAAGAGAGAAGGGGGCACACTACTATTTCCTTTTGAGAGATCCACACTCGTACTCCATCTTATACCTTGTGCTCCATAGAGATTATCATTCATGCATACAGCTATGTGGGGACCTTTACACTATAGAACTTGGCTTGTATATTCCAATGATGAGCCTCCTCAAAAGAGCTCTAGGTCTTCTTGAGCAAGCAAGTTGGATGCACCCCCACTAGTTCCATTGGAGAGCTTACCTTAGCTCATATGTGCATCCGTTGCATGGCAATCCCTACTCCTCACATCATATCTATCATTTGGCTTTCTCTCGCCGATGATTGTCCTCATTGATGTGAGCCTTTCACACCCTTTTTGTCTTCCCCCTCTATCATTTTTCTCTCTTTGCCATCCTAAGTGTCGACTTTCTTGCTTACGCTCATCCATTGCATGAGTGCTCAAAATATCGAAAGGGAGTGGATCATTTTGACTTGTACCTGGCTGACGGTGTGGGGATGAGTCAAGATAAGATTCCAAAGAAGACCAAGTGTGAAACTTTAGTAGATTGAGTTCTCAACAATATAAAAACTATGTTTTACTCTCTCATATATCCCTATCCCCTTTCTTGCACGCAAACACCATTTGGAGACATTCGAGTCACGGACAGCGAGAGCTCTTGCACCTTTATGTTCTTATGTTACTTGTTACAATGCTAATATAGACTCTTGCTTGTTATGACTTGAATTGGATTACATGCCTTGATTACTTTACTTAAAAGTTCTTATATGGTTGATAGCATGTCACCACAGAAATTATGCTTGTAATCATTTACCTACTCGAGGACGAGCAGGAATTAAGCTTGGGGATGTTGATACATCCAAAACGTATCTATAATTTCTGCTTGCTCCATGCCTCTTTTGTGTGATATTGCTATGATATTTATGCACTTCCATACACTTTTGATCATATTTGGACTAACCAATTAACTCAGTGCACCACAGTGCCAGTTCCTGTTTTCTGCTGTTTTTCTATTTCAGGTTTCCCCCATATTAAAAGTGCCCTAAAAATTCCAGGAAAAATACAGGAAAAATCAGCGTATCGGGAGCTTCCAGAAAAACCAAGGCAGGGCCAGAGGGGAGCCTGGGGTGGCCCAGGCGGCCACCCGGCGCGGCCCCACCCCTGGCCGCGCCAGGGGGGCGCCTGGGGCCCCACCTCCGCCTCTGGTGACCCCCTTTTGCATATATATTGCTCGCGTCCCGAAACCCTCGAGGACGGAACCCTTTTTTACGATCTCGCCTCTGTTCCGCCGCCGCCGCGCTTCCAAGATCGGGAGCACCAGGAGAACTCTTCCCGACACCCTGCCGGAGGGGAGAACCACCACCGGGAGCTTCTCTACCACCATGGACGCCTCCCGGATGAGTTGTGAGTAGTCCCCCTTGGACCATGGGTCCATGACCAGTAGCTATGTGATGTTCTCCTCCCCTCTTTGTTCTTCATGGATTAGACCTCGTGAGCTGCCCTACATGATCGAGGCACATATGTAATCTTTATGCTGTTGCTCTGCTGAGTTTGCTGGGATCCGATGGATTATGAGATTATGTTCAGATTGTGTGTGAGTAATATATTTGATTCACCTCTTTTATATTTATGTTCTTGAGTAATTCTTGCATGTTCTCCGTTGCTATTTATTGCTTTGGCCGAGTAGTAGGTAGTAACTCCAAGAGGGAACGTTATGCTTGATTGTGGGTTCATGCCCCTCGATGACTAGCTTGAGTGACAGAAACATGAGTCTAGGGGATGTGCTGTTGCCACAAGGGGGAAAACAACGGTGCTTGTACTTGCGGGTGCAAGGATTGTTTACTTTATGCAAAGTTCTTTTAATGCAGTTGTCTGTTGCTTTGAGTTTACACTTTGGGTGGGACTCGCAACTTAATACCAGCGAGATGTTCTGGATAGATATCTCAAGGTGGATGATTAGTAGTAGATGCAGATGGATTTCGGTCTACTTGCCTTGGCGTACTGCCCATGCTTTTGAGCCTCTACCTTTCTTTACAGCATAGTTAGCATTGGTTTGCGCACATAATCCTGTCAATTGCCCAGCTGTAATTTGTTTACCTCGCTTAGCTGTTTTATCGTCTTTTGGGAGAGAGACATCACTAGTGAACATCATGGGACCCCGGTCCATATTACCATCACTGATCACACCCGCTATTTACTTCCTGTTCTATTTCCTAGTTGCAGTCATACCTATCACTATTATCTCTTGTGTTTGATCCTTTGTAAACGACAAGGCCGGAGGGATTGACAACCTCTCTGTACTCGTTGGGAGCAAAGTTATTTGTATCTGTGTGCAGGTCCTGTCAAGCAAAAGTTTCTGGCGCCATTGACACCTTCTTGTCGACCCTCGGAGTCTCACGGGATTCGATCCTTGGTATCTTTGCCAAGGGAAATTTGCCGCTACGCTACATCTCAAACCTTCCACTTGGGGTAACCAACGAGGGGCGAGAAGCCATCATGCACCTATACAATTTTCCATTGTATTGGGTGTGTTGGGGACACAAGAGATTTCTTGTATTTGATTGCAGGGTTGTTTGAGAGAGGCCATCTTCATCCTCCGCCTCCCATGAATTGATAAACCTTAGGTCATCCACTTGAGGGAAAATTGCTACTGTCCTGCAAAACTCTGTGCTTGGAGGCCCAACATGAGTCTACAAGAATACAATGTGTAGTAGACATCAAGCACGGTGGAACCTCATCTCTGCACCAGAATCCATTAAAAAACCCCAGGCGCTGCCATTTCCCATCTCATCTCCATAGTCACCATCATCTTCACCACCACGACAAATCCACCTCCAAGTTAGCCATACTTGTAATTGTGTATCGTATCCGACAACTATGGTAAGACATATCATTAATAGAGATTTCATCTTGATGTCTTATTGAATGATTTTTTCGTGCAATCCGATTGTCATATGTGAGTAATTTGGTAAGGAAATGGGTTGAAGCATAGCCTTGCAACCATATGTGTTTGTAAGAGGGATCGATGTAATGACTTTGATTGAACGTCATGTATGTGTGAAATAAAATTGCATCATACTTGTCTCTTGTCTATCTCGCGTTCTTCAACACTACAGGTACCCAGGATCACATAGTTTGAGATACAAGGAGGTTAGGAGCGGGGAGGAAGTGGAGCGCTATTATGAACATCACTGACAGAAAGATTTAGTACGGTAGCGTGAAGCCAATCCTTGAGGAAACACGAGATGTAGTCGTTAAACACCCAACAACTTTGTCTGATTTATCTTAATTACCGAGAGGTAACCCTGCGCGGTGGATAGGGCATGCGCTTGGGCAACGAACACTTGATGCAGGGCACTTTTCGGTCAAGACAAAATTGGACACATCCCCCACTTTAAGTCGTTGCAAGCACATCTTAACATGTGTCTTCCAGAGCACAAATTAAGATCATGATGATCCCGGGATCACAAACAAATGTTTGCAAGAATGAAGTCCTCACACCCATGCCTATTTTCATTATAAATGTTTCAGTAGCAACTGTGATAACGATCCGGTCTAAAATCTACAATTTAATACTCTCGCAAAAGCCTTGGTAGAAACCCTTGTTGTGAGTGCATGTCCTCTCGTGGGTTCAATAACTTTGGGTCACAACTTGGGGAAAGAGGCTCGAAACCTTTGCCTATCTGTTACCGGATCACCAAAGGAACTCATCATAAATTTTCTGGCGCCATTTCCATGGAGGAATTGTGTTTATAGACATTGTGTCATAGTTGTTGTGAGGGTCTTTATTTTCAGTTCTTGCTCTTGTCCCAGCTATGTTTTTGTTCTTAGTGTTGTCACCGAAAACCCATTTTATTGTTGTGGCTCGTAAACTTGTAGACTTTGCTTCCACAACACAACTTGATGTCGCTACCGAGCAATATGATATTAAACCCAACCTAGTATCTATGGTTCAACATAACCAATTTGGAGGCTGCTTCTAAAGATGCCGGTATTGTAACATGTCACGCCTGAAAGACTATGAACCTGGCGCTTTGAAGTTGCGTTTATTTCCTTTTCCGACGTCTTTTGATTTCTTCAGAAACAGGAACACGCATTTGCAGTCAACGCCCTAACATTTTTGTTTTCTTTAGAAACAAGGACACACATTTTGCAGTCAACACCCTAACATTTTTGCTTTGTTTACAAACACACTAGAATTACTACACACCCATGTCTGACATTTTGTATTTCTCATGGAAGAAAAACACGGTGCCATTACAACACGTGAGGTGCACAATGCCGAAGGTTCGGGGGCGTCGACAACGTGGAGGAGAAAGAAGAGTGGCGGGGGCCTCATGTCGATGGGTGGTGGTGCGGCAGGTGATGATGTGAGGTGGAGGACGTGACTTGGGCGAGCGGTGGCGTCGTGGAAGGGAGGAGCAGGCGCGGGGTCTAGGGTTTGGAGAGAGGGAGAGATAACCCAGACAGGGATAAGCAGCGGCTAGGTTTTCCATCATGGGCTTTGCTTCCATTTATGAGTCGCCAGGGGAGGTAGGCACACGAAAATTAGTATGGGATTCAACTCAAAATTTTAGAAGGACCACAATGACCGGGGTAAATATCTAACGGTCGAGACGAAACCAACCCAAGATTGGATGCTCATCATCATAGAGAGGTTTTGTCGGGCGGCCGAGAATCCACCTCCATTTCGTCAAAGTCTTTATTTTTTGGGATAATTATCGAAAAAGGCTTCCGCCCCGCTTTATATATAAAGCACAGATCAACATCATCCGGTACAAACGCACGTCACCACAACACACACACACACCCAAGGCAGGATACATAGGTGCTGAGCGCAGCAACACCGCCCTAGCACTATCGTGAAGAGAGAAAGCCACATATGACGAACCGTGATCTCCAAGACGGCGCCTTCAGGAAGGATACGACACGAGAGTGCCGCCACCGCCCGATCCAAGGATCGTAGTTTCCCCTGGAGCCGCACGAAGGGCACTGAGAGCCGCGGCGACGCCTTCAAGAAGGGAGCGAGCTTCGCCGTCGCCGGTCCGTCCGAAGTTAGAACATGTTTTCATCCCGGACACACTCACCGCTACCGATCGCCACACCCCAGCTACCATGCCACCCATACGACCATGGTCATCGGGCATCACCAAGCCACGGGCTCGACCCAAGAGCACCGCGCAACCACCACCCTCAGGGCTGCCGCCCCGACATCCAAGACCAAGACACCGTCTCACCCGAGATCCGCCGCTACCCCAACCAAAGAGACGAGCGGAAAGATCCCGACTTTTCCACCCCTGGACATCCCCCAGCGCCGAGACCCAATAGGCCGGCCAAAACATGCCTCCATCGACTCGTCCTGCCACATCGGGCGCAGGACGAGCTCGGTCCTGCTGCACCATGTGTGAGATGAGGTCGGTCCCGCTGCACCGTGCGCGAGACGAGCTCGGTCCGACGACATCATGCGCGAGACGAGGTCGGTCCCGCCGCACCGGGCGCGAGATGACCGATGTACCACAGCTGGGAGAGGGCCAGCCCTTCGAGGAAGTAAAGCCCGGACAACGAGAAGATGAAGCGAAGGTCGACACGGGCCGATCGCAGACGAGCCGACGTCGGAGTAGAGCCAGCCGTCGCCGCGGGCAGAGCCGCCGATCCACCATGTAGCCGCTGCGCCGCCGGACTGCCGCCGCATGGACCATACAGCACCACATCCACCCACGGCCGGAGCAGCGACCACGTCGGGCCACTGCCCCAACCCGCGCCGCCCACTAGATTCCAGCCTTGAGACCCGACCGGGCACGCAACCACCCGAAGCCCCTGCTCCGCCGGCACCATCCACCCAGCCGGGACTCCACCCGCTCCCTGCGCCGAAGGCCGACCACCGGATCTGGACAGAGGCTGAGCCCCTCGCTGCCACCAGCCCGCTGGCGACGCCCCTGTTGCCCGCACCAGAGCCGCCGCCACAGAGACCACAACACGCAGCCCCCCGCACCGGCTCTCGACGTCCACGACCCCATCGCCGACGCCCGCCGCGCAACACCAGATCCCGCGCGCACCAGAGTCGAGCGGGGGGTGTGGGGGGGGGGGAGTCCCGCCGCCGCCCACGCCGGCCGGGCTTTGCCCGGTGGCACACCCAGGCGGTGGCGAGGAGAGAGGGAGGAGAGGGGGGGCCTAGGCTGGCGGCGGCTAGGGTTTTCCCTCCCGGTCGCCTGCGGGGAGCGACGCGGGAGGGAGCACTGGACGGGCATTTTTTTCTCCAACGTCTTAGATTCTCTGGGATTTTAGGGGGCTGGGGCTTTAATTAATGACAAGTGGGGAAACGTTCGGTCAACAACGGGAGGAGAGATGGGTGAGTTGGGCTCCACCTTCTCTTACTGGATCGGCGGATTCCTAACCCACCCCCCTTGGACAATTATCCGTACATTCATGCCTGTAAACTCCAGAAAGCAACCCAATGGAAAAATATATGGAGAAAGGTCGTCTTGTGAAGAAGAAGAAGAAGAAGAAGAAGGCCCACGTAGAGAAGAGAGAGCCCAGGCAGGCAGGGAAAGGAGAAAGAAAGAAAGAAAAAAAGAGAAAGCCCAGTGGGAAAAAATATGGAAAAATGTCATGTTGCGACGAGGGAGAAAAATAGGGTTTGTTCAGATATAAGAGAGAGAAAACACGTGATTCAGCAAGACGAAGAATAAGGAGAAGAAGAAGAAGAAAAAAGAAGGAGAAAGCCCACATAGGGAGAGAGCCCAGGCAGGGAAAAGAGAAAGAAAGAAAGAGGGGCCCAACAAGTCGAAAGGCAGCGCGAGGTGGAAGGGAAGGGAAGGGAGCTGGCCTATAAAATAACACCCTCGCCACGCCACTTCGAACCCCCGACCCGCTCCATCCATCGATCCATCCATCCATCGGGGTTAGACTCGACCAGGCAGAGGCAGCGACCGAGCCCGGGCGCGCGCGTGAGGGACGGAGGATTGGGCTCGCCACCCCGACCCCACACCGCCCCCCTCCCCCCTCCCCTCCCCGGCGGGGGCTCCTCCTCCTCCTCCCGCGATCCCCTTCTCCCTCCCCCGTCGCCGCCGCGCTCCACCTCCCACCTCGCCGCCGACCCTACTCCGCCACCCCCGGTACGCCCTCTCCCCTCCCTCCC
>LR738709.1:725343830-725362432 GCA_902687465.1 Secale cereale | reverse complement strand
ATTTTGCCGCGCGCCTTCTCCCCCCCCGTACGGATAAGACTGGATCGCCGGGCTCCCCCCCTCCGCCGCCGCCGCCGCCGCCGGCAATCCGCCTCGCGCGCAACCGCTCCCAGGGCCTGCGTGTCCCGCGCGCCGGCCCCGCGGATTTCGAATCCACTTTGAAACCGCCCGCCTCGATTTGTGCTCCTCCCGCCCGCCCCGCGCATGTCCGTTTCCTGCGCCCGGCCTCACCCGTCTGCTGCTGCTGTTGTTTGCTGAGCAGGCATGCGGAGCGATTGATTCGGAGTGAGGAAGAAGCGCCGCCCGCCGCCGAGTGCAAGTGGAGTGGGACCTCGGATGAGTGCAAGGTCTCTGGCTGCCACCCATGGCCGCGCAGAGCTCCTCCCGCCTTCACCGCCTCCTCACATTGCTCGACAGTATCCTTCCCCTCCCTTCCTTCCTTCCTTCCTACCTACTTGCACAGTATATTATTAGTACGTAAGTATTTATTTCGTTCCAACATGGGACTTGCACCATGCATTTGCACTACTATTATTATTATTTTTTGGGTTTATAGAATGCATGTAACTGCCTGCTGTGTTCATCCACTTCTAGTTTGTTTGTTTGTGCCCATTCTATCTCTGGACAAAACAAAACAAAACAAAAACCAGTTGGAATGGAGTGTCAACTTTGCCATGCTTAATAATAACCCTACTGTTTAGTTGTAATGGAATGTGATGTTCAGTGCCTCATCATCACCATCATCTCTTCTGCAAAGTTTCCTTTAACCTGACTTAGCCGGTTCGACGCAAGCGACAAGGTTCGCGGCCTCGCGCCAGATCGGAGAAATCGCAAGGACACATCCCCAGGAGCTAAATGCTCTGTTGAAAAAGGTATGTGAACGACGCCACAGACTTTAATGTTGTGAGATTTGCAAACCTGGAAGGAACCCTTCAACTGTTAACCTAGTATGCTCTACGCTGCGCTGTTCAAGCCATGATGTATAAAGGAATGCATGGTTTGTAGCAGCATCAGTTCATTCTTGTTCTTCCTTTGATATCCTACATCTTTTCCTCTGTTATATGTTACGTCTTCAGTTATGTCTAAGTTGATCCGTCAAATAGCAATTCTGTTGGCTATATATATGACTTCACCTACGTATGTATCTTTGAATGTTGATTCGTATTTGTATGGAATAATCCAAGTACATACATATGCCACCAGTTTGATTTTTTTTTTTTTTTGTGATATTGATGTCCTCCCATTTTATCGAGTGACAGATGTTCAGTCAGAGTAAATTATGACTCATACTGTTCCCATATAATATGATATCAACATGCTAGCATGTATGCTATGCATAGTTTACTGGAGAGCGGCCAGCTTTCATTCTCTATGCATTATGCACGTAATGGTGGCTGAACGTTATGTTCTCATGTGCCAATTTTAGGTTTCTCAGTACCTTCGTAGTAAGAATTGGGACACGAGGGTTGCTGCAGCTCAGGCTATCGGTTCCATAGCAGAGAATGTCAAGCACACGTCAGTCAAAGACTTGTTTGCAGCCGCGGAAGCAGAAAAACATGCTTCTGGGTTATCTGATGAAACTGGTGATGTTGGGTCAGCATTGCCACGTCCTGATACTACTGCAACATCTGAGCTTGCTTTTGGAAGGTTGGATGGACTTGGTTTCCCAACGTCTCTTTCTGTCTTGATCCCATCTCTGAAAATGAAGAGACTAATAATGCTGTTCTTTTTGTTACAGCTTTGATATAAACAGGGTGCTGGAATTTGGGTCTCCTTTGTTGTCGTCGGGTGGACAGGTGCATCTTTTGTGCCATTATTCTTGCTCCTCAATATTTGATGAATGAACACAACTAAAATATTTTGGATTTCTTTTGTAACACATCAATGAACTAAAGAGTTTGGTCTGACTACTTGAGTTCTCTCCGTTTTGATTGCTAGGAATTCGATGTTGCTAATGATAATGGCAAGAATCCAGCAGACCGCTTAGCTCGCCAAAAGCAAAATCTTCGGCGGCGTTTAGGTATGTTATTTTTCTTACTACGTATGGTAAAGCAGAGTCTGTTTCCAAGATTTAATTAATGTTTCATCCAAGCAGATTACATCTTATTGTTGGTTGGTGTTCACAAAATATAGATTGTTGTGAGATTGTAGATTTAAAGATGGATAACTAGCCCTTTTGTCAGTTAATTGTAATATCAATTTTTGTAATGCATTTTCTTGTGTGCCCTACATTAGAATTCTGCCGATCAGTTTGAATTCGTATATTGGTGATCACTAAATACTACTCCCTCCGTTCCTAAATATTTGTCTTTCTAGGGATTTTAGCAAGTGACTAAATACAAAGCAAAATGAGTGAATCTACACTAAAAAATATGTCTACATACATCCGTATGTTGTAACCATTTGAAATGTCTAGAAAGACAAATATTTTGGAACGGAGGGAGTAAGTAGCTAATTTTCTGACCAATTATATTGTGCTGCTTACATCTATTGGATTTGCTGAGATTGCGAGCAGGGGTTAAAATATTATTAGTGTCAAAAGGTATTAAATCATTAGTTGCTCCTTCGTCCCCTTTTGCTTAATATATGTGATGCAAAGTGCTATCTGCTCTCATATAGGATCTCATGTGCTGGTTCCATAATATCTACTTCGCATATTTCCAGTGTTATTTTGGATTGGTTTCATACTTTTTTCTTATTCTAGTGCAGGTCTCGATGTGTGCGAGCAGTTTATGGATTTCAATGATGTTTTCAAAGATGAGGATCTTCTTGCCCAAAAGAATTATTGGGGTGCAAATGTCCAAAACAATGGATTTTATTCGTATAATAGTGGTCAGAATATTCAGCACTTGGTTGCCTCCATGGTTCCTAGGTATCCAAAACATTCTACTTTTCGACCTAAGCGGCTAAGTGCCAGAGAACGTAATATGCTGAAGCGGAAAGCAAAGAGCAACGCAAAGGATCATACAAAGTCTATACCGGATGATGACGAGGTTGTGCTAAAAAATTCTGCATCGTCCAATGGAGCTTCTTCTGACCAAGCTGGCGCATATAACGTAAGGATACCTCTTTCTTGAAATAATCTAAAGCATCAGCAAATTTATGCCTGCTAGTATTTTCTTTTCAATATTTCAAAGCATAAAAGCAGTAAAATTTTGTTTCGTATCTTGCTGGCATAGATTGTAGTATGCCTACATATGTGGCATGGTGCAAGTGGCTGATACACTTCACTTGCCTTGGTATTCTTGTGCTTAATGCATGGGCAAGTTTGCTAGTTTGTTATTGCTGTTGCTTTGTCTGGCAATTAGACGTTACTTCTGCAGTAGCATTCCTAGGAGGATGGCTTTGTCTTCAATCCATGATGATTTGATAATTTCATTTCCCTAATTTCAGGATGCTTCTGACACAGTTGCAGATGAAGACAATGTGGAGTACAGTGACAGTGGGAGATGGCCTTTTCAACAGTTTGTTGATCAGCTTATTCTTGACATGTTTGACCCTAGTAAGTGCTCGTCCCAACTCCAACATTTGTCTCTTTTTTGGGTTGCGTATATCCTTTAACTGAGTTTTGTTTCCTTTTAGTTTGGGAAGTTCGCCATGGCACCATTATGGCTTTGAGGGAAATTTTGACGCATCAAGGTGCTTGTGCTGGAGTATATTTCCCTGATCTGAGCTCACCTTTTGCTGATCTGGATGATAGAACTGATTCTGACACCCTGAAAAAGCCTCATGGTATTGATCTTAATGAAGACATTGACGCGGAACATATTGAACCAGTTTTGAAGAGACATAAGAAAGAAGAGCCAAATCCTTCTGAGATTATGCTTGAACCAGTTGTGGAGAGACATATGGAAGAGGAGAAGCCAAATCCTTCCGAGATTATGGACATTGACGTGGATAAGGAGCTGATCAATCCTGATGAGTCCAAAGCCGAGGCAGGTTTGAGTAATGTGCTCACTGTATCGAGTGGTGAACCTAATTCTGCTCATGTAAAGGTCGAGCCAGAGTTGCAGCTTGATGATTCAACTGACCCCTCTAAAGTGGAAACATCATGTACATCACTCCACAGTGCACTCAACTCGGCATCAAATCCAAGTTCTGTTGTACATGCTCCTGACAATTCAAAATATGTGAAACTGATGAAATTGGCTAAGTACTCGTGTATGAAAAATTGGGAGTTTCTTCAAGATTGTGCAATTCGTTTCCTTTGCGCACTCTCATTGGACCGGTATGCATTTCTAGACTAAAAGATAGGCATGCTTATATTTCCTTTTCTTGGTTATTAGCCTTACTTCTGACACACCTTATTCTGCTTGCAGCTTTGGTGATTATGTATCTGATCAAGTGGTTGCCCCTGTCCGTGAAACTTGCGCTCAAGCTCTTGGTGCTGTTCTGAAGTACATGCATCCTTCTTTAGTGTGCCATACACTAAATATCTTGCTGCAAATGCAGGTATGTGTTGTAGTTATCTGTCTCATGATCATCCACTTCTAAAACAATACATTCACTTTTGTCGTCACTGTCATCCCTTTTATTTGTTTTTTCAGCGCAGGCAAGAGTGGGAAATTCGTCATGGGAGCCTCCTTGGAATTAAATACCTGGTTGCGGTTCGCAAGGTGATTGCTAATCGAACAACTGATCACCTGATATAAGATTTTATTTCCATATTGCACTGTTATGTGATTGACTACACCTTGGGCTTTGTACAACTCATGTCAATCTAGATGCTCCAGTGTGCACTGTTAATGGCTTGTTCATTCATATCGATGCATGAATTGATACCCAATCTGTATACAAAATTGATAATACCGTTTTCTGCCTCACCAGGAAATGCTTAAAGATCTGTTTGAGTATGTCCTTCATGCTTGTAAGGCTGGTCTGGAAGATCCGGATGATGATGTCCGTGCTGTAGCTGCAGAGGCCCTGATCCCGGCTGCTGCTTCTTTAGTTAGGCTAAATGATCAATTGCTGAATTCAGTTGTGATGTTGTTATGGGATATATTGCTTGACCTTGACGACCTAAGCCCATCTACAAGCAGGTATTACTCAATCCTGAAATTTAGCGTAAAGTTGAGCATAAGCCAAAGATTACTCGAGCAATTTACGGCCGTTCTTTCATCTTCTGAAACTAAACTGTTAACATTTCTTTCTATCTCAGTGTAATGAATTTGCTAGCTGAGATATATTCGCAACCAGAGATGGTTCCAAAGATGCTTGGCACAGCAGCCTTAAGCGAGAGAGAATTTGATCTAAACAAAGCTACTCAGATTGCTGAGCAAGAAGACAAGTTGGCATACAGCGAGAACCCTTATGTTTTAGCCACACTGACACCCCGTTTGTGGCCTTTTATGAGACACAGTATTACATCAGTCCGGCGTTCTGCTATACGAACATTGGTAAGAATTACTTGGAATTTAGGATCCACTTTGGTTTATTGTGCTGATGTATCAGGCATTCACTGGACCTTTTGAATTGAGTTATAGAAATTAGCAGAACCGTCATTGTTCAGTGAGAAATTTCTACAGCCATGTGGTTCAGCAGTCTGAGCCATCTGGCTACTTTTGCAACTTTGTTTACTAAAAAAATCACCAGAGTTTTTATAGAAATTAGCAGTCATTACCATTCAATCACATGTCTCTACAGCTAATGTTTTGAATCATCTGGCTATAACCCCCTTTTCAGTTTTTGTTTACTAAAGAAACAACTTGCCATGAGATACTTTTCCCAGTCGCAAGAACTGAATAATGCAATTTTGTTGCCTTTAGTGCAAGTCCACGTCTCACGTTTGCAGCAGTTTTGAGCCATCTGGCTAATGTTTTAGGCAACTTTCTTTAGTAAAATATTACTTTGAGTTATTTTTTTCAGCATCAAGTATGTAATAATGCAATTTCATCGCCATTATGTATACTGAATTTTGCGAGTCTACTTGTATCATTATGCTTTCCTAGTTAACTGTGCATTTTTGACTGTTTGTAGGAGAGGCTTCTTGAGGTTTGCAACTCCAGGAGTTCAGCTGGAGACGCCTCATCTAATTTCTGGCCTACATCCATATTAGGTGATTCACTGCAGGTTGTCTTCCAGAATATACTGTTGGAGTCCAATGACGAGATTCTTCAATCTTCTGAAAGGGCTTGGAAACTTCTACTTCAGGTTGATGTTCTGGACTTCTGTGCATTTTGTAAATGCCCAGAAACTTTAGTAATCTTGTCTATCATAGGATGATATTAACAAACAAAACCGTCTTTGCCATTGCAGTGCCCTGAGAAGGACCTTGAGTGTGCTGCAATATCATATTTTAGTAATTGGGTGCAACTTGCTACGACTCCATATGGCTCAACATTGGATTCTACAAAAATGTTTATGCCAGTTGCCCTTCCCCGAGGAAGCCGTTCAAGAGCTGCAAAGATAAGATCTGCAAAGCTAGAACATGAAAGTTCAAGAATCATATCTTTTGGTTCTACAGGAGAAAGTACTTCACATGAGAAGCAATTCGATCTTTCCTCAAATGTTCCAAAGATAATCGTGGGGGCTGATTCTGACAAATCTGTTACCCATACACGAGTGCTAACAGCAATGGCCCTTGGGCTTTTCGCCTCGAAGTTGCCAGTTGGCTCGTGGCAAGTTGTTCTTACTCCACTTGCTAATGATGTCATGTCTCTCTCAGGAGTCCAGAGACAGGTTAGAAATGGCCGCATTATATTAGTGTGTTAATATCTTCACTCCAGAACTATTTGCATTGTACTGATCTGTTTTGTTGATCCAGGTGGCTTCTATGGTTATTGTTTCTTGGTTTAAAGACCTCAGAGGAAGAGATCTCGCTGCAGTGGGCACATTGCTAGCTTTCTTCTCCTCTGTGAAAGAGTATCTTTTGGACTTGCTGTCTTGCTCTGATCCGGCATTTCCAACAAAAGGCTCTGTGCTTCCCTATTCTGAACTTGCAAGAACATACACAAAGATGCGCAATGAAGCCACTAATTTATTCTGCACAGCAGAGTCTTGTGCTGTTTTCAAAGATTATGCTACCAGCTTAAATTTTAACGCTGACATGCTGAGTGTTGATGATGCTATTAATTTTGCTTCAAAGCTGTCGTTACCCACTGAGTTTGATCTTCCTTCGGACAGTGAGAAAATTGTCCTGAATAACATAGAGTCAGCAAAACAAGGTCTGTTGTCGACATCAGGCTACTTGAAGTGTGTTCAGGTATGTGTCTTCACCCATTATTGTCTGTTTATATTTGAGTTAAAATGTTGAAGTTCTGTGTTACATTATTCTTAGTCAGTCCATGGTAGCATCTTCACACAAGTTAACTCATTTGATATTGTTATGCAGAACAATTTGCACGTCACTGTCTCTTCTTTAGTGGCTTCTGCTGTTGTCTGGATGTCGGGGTTACCAAGCAAGTTGAATCCAGTCATTTTACCATTAATGGCTGCAATAAAAAGAGAACAGGTAAAACATGTAGCTTTGTGCTTACTTTTGCAATTCTACTTTGTCAATTTAGCATATAAATTTAGATGTTTCCATGTCGTGCAGGAGGAACTACTTCAAGACAAAGCTGCAGATGCACTTGCGGAGCTCATTTTTGGTTGTGTTGGTCGGAAGCCAGGCCCCAATGATAAGCTTACAAAGAACCTCTGCACCTTAGCATGCACTGATATCAGCGAGACGCCTCAAGCTGCAGTTATCAATTCAATACAGGTTATCGAGGACCAAAATTTATTGTCAATCGGGAAGCGTTTTAGCAACCACAAATCCAGGGGTCATGCGAATTCTGGTGGTGAAGAAAGAACTAAAACGGAAGGTTATATAAGTCGTCGTGGATCAGAGTTGGCTTTAAAGCATCTCTGTGAGAAATTTGGATCATCATTATTCGAAAAACTCCCCAAGCTGTGGGATTGCCTTACCGAGTTTCTTGAACCTATTAAGATCGAAGATGACATTCAGAAAGATGATCCAAGTATCACACAACTAGGCAGATCTTGTGAGGATAAGGACCCACAGTCCCTCATAAATAACATCCAGGTTTGTTCCATCAGGACTTAATGTGGATTCAGTGTTATGTGGCTGTGACAGTTTTATTCTCTAGGCTTAGATCGTCATGTCAAATCATTTAGTCTAGACTTATTTGGCTGCATTTCAGTCACATGTCCATACTTCTAATGGTGTGCCTGATTGTTGCAGGTTGTTCGTTCCATTACACCTCACCTGCCTGAGCCCTTGAGGCCTCAGCTGTTAAGGCTCCTTCCCTGTATTCTTGGGTGCGCACGTCATTCTCATGTGGCTGTTAGGTTAGCTGCTGCCAGGTGTATCACGTCAATGGCGAAGTCACTGACTGGTAATGTGATGGTAGTTGTCATAGAAAATGCCATTCCAATGTTGTCGGATTCATCTTCTGTGTGTGCAAGGCAAGGAGCTGGGATGCTTTTGAGCCTTCTTGTCCAGGGTTTGGCTGTGGAGTTGGTTCCTTATGCTCCTTTCCTTGTTGTACCTCTTCTGAGGTGCATGAGCGACCCTGATGGATCTGTTAGGCAGTCTGTCACTCACAGTTTTGCTGCTTTGGTCCCTTTGCTGCCATTAGCGAAGGGTGTTCCGCTACCAAGTGGACTAAGTGAGCGCTTATATAGTAGCACAGAAGACGCGCAGTTTCTGGAACAACTCCTTGACAACTCCCAAATTGATGATCACAAGCTCAACATTCATCTTAGTGTTGAGTTGCGCAGGTCTGTAACTATCATTAAAGTTCCTTAGTGAGAATTTGGCTTCATGATGGCATTCTACTTTATTGAAATTCTTTATTTTGCATGCATAAAAATGAAATTGTCAAATAAGTTGAGTCTAGCTTGCTTCATATGTTGAAATTTTTGCTGCTGTATATTGCCTCTCTGCAGGTTTATGTTTGTTCTGATGTTTCTTTTGAATAAAATCTTATTTGTCAGGTACCAGCAAGAAGGAATCAACTGGTTAGCATTCCTGAGACGGTTCAAGTTACATGGAATTTTATGTGATGACATGGGGCTTGGCAAGACACTCCAGGCGTCTGCTATCGTAGCAAGTGATATTGCTGAGTCCCGTGCACGGAATGATGACAAAGATCCAAAATCTTTGATTATCTGTCCTTCGACATTAGTTGCACACTGGGAATACGAAGTGGAGAAATACATAGACAGCTCTATCATGAAACCTCTTCAGTACATTGGCTCGGCACAAGACAGGACGACGCTCCGTGCTCAATTCGATAAATTCAATGTCATCATAACATCGTATGATATTATACGCAAGGACATCGATTTCCTTGAGAGTATCATTTGGAACTATTGTGTTCTGGATGAAGGACACATAATAAAAAACTCAAGATCTAAAATAACGTCTGCTGTCAAGCAGTTGAAAGCACAGCACCGTCTTATCTTGAGTGGAACTCCTATTCAGGTAAATCTTAAGCTGCTCTCTGTTTGTGTTCACATATACTGTTATGTCTGTGTCCCTTGTGGATAATAAGTTAGCTGCCATTGATTTAATTATTTCTTTAAGTTAACACATTCTCTTGAACCGCAGAACAACGTATTGGAATTGTGGTCGCTATTTGACTTCCTTATGCCCGGATTTCTTGGAACAGAAAAACAAGTAAGTTGTGCTATGAATCTCTACTTCCTTGCGGAACCGATTGAAATTAACTTTTAGTCCGCTCTAGCCTCCTACTCCCTACATCCCAACACAGAGTTACTATCAATTACTAGAATTTAGCCTAGCACATCTAAAAGTGACTATCATGGTGTGTTCCATCAGAGTCACAGGTTTAATATTATCAGTTAAGACTAGAATTTGAACAACAATGACTTCATTAATATTTGCTTGTTAGTTGAAGAATGGTCATCTGGCTTGCGTGGTGTGTGTATATTTTTATTTTAGAGTCCAGACACCACAACAACTAAAATTATGAGCCATTACACTTTGTTACGTATGATGTTTAGTAAAAAGTGATCTAAACACTCTTATATTTCTTTACGGCCGCATCATAAAATTATTTATTTCAACCAGTCTATGAAGGATAAACCTCGAAGTGGAATACATACTCCCTCCGTCCGGAAATACTTGTCATCAAAATGGACAAAAAGGGATGTATCCAGAACTAAAATACATCTAAATACATCCCATTTTATTCATTTTGATGACAAGTATTTCCGGACGGAGGGAGTACAAACCAAAGAAAGTAGACACACCTTTCTTATTTAGACCTCAACCAACAGAAAATAAGTTCTTTCCTGAAGATGCAATCCATACCACTCTCATCAAAAGCACATATTCCGTCGTGGCATCTATCTTGGTATGCTGAAATCTGACCAAACATTGCTTTGCACAGTTCCAATCTACATATGGGAAACCACTGATAGCAGCTAAAGATTCCAAATGTTCAGCAAAGGATGCTGAAGCAGGCATTCTTGCAATGGAGGCACTTCATAAACAGGTTTTTATCTTGTGTCTTACATTTTAGAAATAACACTATATTATTGCCTTATTGATGAATAAATTAACCTTGCTATACCAGGTCATGCCATTTCTACTCAGAAGAACCAAGGATGAAGTCTTATCAGATCTTCCAGAGAAGATTATCCAGGACAGACATTGCAATCTCAGCCACTTACAGCTGAAACTTTATGACAAGTTCTCCAGCTCCAACGTGAAAGAAGAGATATCAACTATAGTAAAAGCAGATGAATCAGAGCCATCCACCTCTCAACCAAAGGCAACTCGCCATGTGTTCCAGGTGCTAAATTTTGCCAACTCTTTCTTGTTTCTTCATTCTGTAGTATCCTGTTTTAGTACTGCCCACTAAATGAATCAATATTCTTGTAATAACGCAGGCACTACAATACCTGTTGAAGCTCTGCAGCCATCCTTTACTTGTAATTGGGGAGAACCCGCCTGACTATATTGTGGAGCATCTAAGGGAAATAGGTATGGGAACAGGTGATGAACTGCATGAGTTGCACCATTCTCCTAAGCTTGTTGCTCTTCAAGAGATACTGCAAGAGTGTGGTATAGGGTCAGAACTATCTAGTCCTGATGCTTCCGCGGCTGTTGGGCAACACAGAGTTTTGATTTTTGCTCAACATAAGGTATCCAGTCTGTTTCTCCGTGATGTGCCTTTCCCTCTCTTGTTTCTCTCTTCCGATTTCATCCTTACTCTGTTCTCACCTTTTTCTGTAGGCTTTCCTTGACATTATTGAGAAGGACCTGTTTCAGTCCCATATGAGAAGGTCAGTTTTATGTCATTTTCCTACCTATATTGGTTGCATCGAGATATGCATCATTTTATATTCAGCAAATACCATTTGGTGTTGTCTTCACATTAGTAGCAGGTGATGCAAATTATCTGCAATAACGTTGCTGTATGCCGTACCATTATGTGCCTCACCTTCTGTTTTACTGTATGCTTAAATTTGAGTTGGGATACCACTGATTAAATTGACCAAAAACTAATTTAGGCTGTTTGTTTTATTGTATTTTTGCTGCCATTTCATATTTCTGCAGCATTTAAAGTCATTAAGAGTTAATGTGCATTATTATATCATCATATCGCCTTCACATCTGATTAGGGAGATTTTGATAATGTTGCAGTGTTACGTATTTGCGGCTTGATGGCTCTGTTCAAACAGACAAGAGATTTGAAATTGTGAAAACGTTCAATTCGGACCCAACCATCGATGTGCTTCTACTAACGACTCATGGTAGGTTCAAGGAACTCCTTGTGAAGTTTGGTTTTTACTCCTTGGTACACTAGAAAGGCTTGCTTAGATGATTCTTGTTTGTTGCAGTCGGTGGTCTGGGCTTGAATTTGACGTCTGCCGACACTTTGGTCTTCATGGAACATGATTGGAACCCAATGAAGGATCTCCAGGTTTGTCTTTTGCATCGGAACAGAGGGACAATGCCTTTTTAACCTGCATTAATTAGAATCCATATGCAGCTTTTCCGACTATTAATGCCTTCAGATCATTACTTTGTCATCTGATGAATGTAATTCTGCTGTGACAGGCGATGGACAGAGCACATCGTCTGGGCCAAAGGAAAGTTGTGAATGTGCACCGTCTCATCATGCGCGGCACCCTGGAGGAGAAAGTGATGAGTCTCCAGCGGTTCAAGGTGTCGGTCGCCAACGCGGTCATAAATTCTGAGAACGCTAGCCTGAAGACCATGAACACGGACCAGCTACTCGATCTGTTCACTTCGACCCCTGCTTCCAGAAAGGTAAGATAGTTGGGACAGACTAGTTTCCCTGTGGTATGAAGTCATTCCTAATCCTGTCTCCAATGTGCAGGCGTCGGTTCTCCCAAGCAGTTCGAGTGCCACAGAAGAAGAGTCGGACAAGGGGAAATCGGGTCGCAAGGGCCTCAAGTCAATCCTGAGCGGGCTGGACGAGCTGTGGGACCAGTCGCAGTATGCGGAGGAGTATGATATGAACCAGTTCCTGGCGAAGCTCAACGGGTGAAGCGATGGGCCCTCGCTCGCTCGTGTACAGTGTAGAGTAAATTGGAACTGAATTGGTCTGTCTGTCTAGTAGGCTCACATATTTTTTGTTTTTGTTTTTCGCCAGCCTCGAAGATCTTTCTTGTTTTAGTTTTCATACCTAAGAGAAAAAAAGAGAGAGAGAAGATCGCAAGATCTGGGACAAGATGGCTAACAAGCAACAACTTATATAGGTGATTGAGATGGAGATCTCAATTCTTTTGCCGCTTTTGCTAGGGTTAGATGGTGAAGTTTTGGGGAGTTTTGTGTACACTCTGCTTATTTTATGATCCAAGAGTGTAGCTCCTTTAAAATTCATAATCCAATTGCATTTTTCACCGCGCCAACATAATTACGAAGTAGTGCATGTGTTGCAGTTTTATTTATATTCACAAATACTGCTTACTATTTTTTTTGAGGAACACAAAAACTGCTTACTACTCTTGGAGTAGGAAGTAAGCAGTATTGCAGTTTAAATACAGACATAATCATCCTGGAGATGCATTCTTCACCCTCATCATGACAAGACTTTACCTTGATGGAGTGCTCTATTGTTTATTTGAAATAGTGTAAATTATTTGCAATGCTGTTTGTTGTGCATTGAATTTTTTACAATCAAGAATTTATGCTTAGAAGATGATTTTGTTTTGAACAAGTGGATCCATTTGAATCACTTGCTGGAATCCAGGAAATGTATTCCATCTCGATGGGAATGTGTTGGCAGTTTGATATGCGTTTCTTTCATATGCCAATGCCATGCTCGATACCTCGAGTGGTTTCTTTCCTTTTTTGACATCAACAAGTGGTACTTTGCAACAAAAAAGAAAAAAACATCAGCGCGTTCAGGTAGACGTAGGGAGGGACGACGCCCTGCGGCTGTGGATTACCTGACAAGGCAATGCTCCTTCGGTTTTTAAAAGAGCCTACTTCCAACTTTATTGGTATCAAAGTTTGACCGAGTTTATGCACAAATGTATAAAGGGATTGTCTAATTGACATTTTTGAAAACAGTCAAATTTCTTGTCCAATGACAACGTTACACCTGTACTACCAGGGCAGTCATCAAAAAAAAAAGAAGGAGAAAATCAACACGCTAACGGGTCAGGCAACCATCCAACCCGCTTTCTCCAGCAAAACAAAACCTCCACCTATTTAGGGACCACAACAGTACTTCCTGGAAGCTTGCAAACCACGCAACAGATCAAAAACGCTATACAAAACCCCCACCTCCAGAAAAAACGCTAGACAGATCTGGGGACACCCATGGGAAAAGGGAGAGGCGACCATGACAGATCGGGGAGGAGAGCTCCCAGGAAGAGTAGAACGAAGAGGAAACACACAGATGATAGACGGGGATGAACGTGCTGATCACGAAAAAGATGAAGAACATGATCCACAGGTCAGCAACTCCTCTGCATCATCTCTTCTTTCACCTCTTATGCTCTTACGTTGACAGTTTCACAAGATTTTCCTTCGTTCTACTCTGAAACATAGGGGAGAGATCAACATCAGAACCACAACAAAAATTCCACTGTAAATTCCTCTAAATTCACTATGTACCTAGTCTTGTATCCTCTAAATTTACGGTGCAAATTTCTCCTAAATTCCAGAGTAAAAGTAGTTGCAAACAAAATGAAGTAATTACAAATGCAAGAACATATACACTGCAAAAAACACAGTAAATACAGTGTAAATTCGTCCTAAATTCCAGAGTAAAAATAGTTGCAAACAAAAGGAAGTAATTACAGTGCAAGAACATAGTAAATTACACTGTAAATTCCTCCTAAATTACAGTGCAAGAACATAGTAAATTACAGTAAAAAAACACAGTAAGTACACTGTAAATTCCTCCTAAATCCCAGAGTAAAACTAGTTGCAGACAAAATGTAAGTACATTCAGGATTTATTACATTGTAGGTACACAGAGTAAGCCAGATTCAGTGAAAAAAAAAGCTAGAGAAATACAGTGTAAAACCTAAGTAACTAGACTTGAAATTGCATTGTAAGTACACGAGAAATTACAATGTAAAAATACATTGTAGCTACCTAGAAAATTCCACTGTAAAATGCTTGGTAGCTGATGCTTCTTACTGTAGTATTGCATTTCTCAGTAACATGTCATACATCATTCAATATTTACTCTGATGCTATCTAGAAAATTACAGAGCAATACCAAAATTCACTGTGATTCTTCTTTCATTTAATTCTTAGTGAAAATTTACATTGAAAGTACATGAGAAATTACACTGAAAAAAATGCACTAGAAAATGTAGTGTAAAACCCCTCATGATTATGTTCTTTCTATTGCTATGTTCTTTGTTGCTCATGATTATGTTAACACTGACATTGTACTTTCCAAAATGTTTAAGGAGAGGAGCATGATGAGGGCAGTGACTGAAGAGGATCTACTGAGATTATCACAGGAAGAACTCATACTAAATGCGAGATACAATTGCAAAAACTGTGTTTAATATACATAATAGGGTAAAAAACTAACACAATTATCGTGCAGGAATCATTTTCTTTCACTGCGTCCTTCATTCCAACATTATATACAAGGTAAACATCTAAAATCAATAAATACCCAGTACATTTCAGGTGATGGTTAAAAAAACTTGTGATGAACCTTGCAGGTACATTCAGGAGATGGATCTACGAACATTGCCGAAACTATCTACAAAAACTCCAGGAGCAAAACAAAGGACAGTATCATCACAACAAATGATGACCATGTAAGCAAAACTACATCTGAATAACTATTACAAAGAAAATGCCGAATGAAAACACACTAACAATCATTAAACTTACTTTGCAGACACTGGAGGCAGACTTGCATCAAGAAATGCCAGTGGGCGAAGATGGGGCAGGAGAATCCGATCCATGGGACACAAACCTGTTCGACAACATGAATCTGCAACAGGTACACACCACAAAATTCAGATAAAAATAAGTACATAACATTTCAGAAGAAAAGTAACTAAAACAAAAATCCCTAAATGTTGCAGGAGCCTAAAGAAGTTGATCCCAGTAGAGAATCGGCTAACACGAACTCAAGCACAGGCAGGGATGAAGGAGAAAGAAAAGAACCAGAACACTCACTAGAACAAGAAGGAGAAGATGAATTCCTCGATGAAGAAGACATTGAAAGATTCCTGCAAAATGAACAAGAAGCTGCATCAGAGGGAAATCTGATGAACACTAGCAGTAATTTCAAGCCGCAATTAGGCATGCAGTTCAAAACAAAGGAAGAAGCTCAGGAATATTTCAATTTCTACTCTAAAGTGGCAGGATTTTCAGTTCAAAACAAAGTACAATGGGAGTACAAAATGAAGTTGCTAACTGCGTTATGGAAACGCTGCGACAAGCATATGGGAACCAGAGGGGACAGTCCTCCAAAATTATGCAAGGGGGGAACATCACCATCCTTGCTTCCTGAAGATTTCTCAATAGACTGCTAGAAACAAGGAGGAGAAAATTAACATGAGAACATACTGAAAACATAAACAAGCAAAAATAATAATTAAAAAAATCAAACCAAAAGAACAAAAATAACAAACCTGCGGATTAACTGGAGGACACAACCGCTTTAGAGGCCTCTTTCCATAAGAGCGGCTATTGTTTCTACCAAGCTCTGAAAATTGCTTAACTTTGTTACCTCTCCATGCTAGAATCCGGGGCTTGATATCAGGTACAGAATGGAGACCAAAATTAAGTTGGTCAAGGTAACAAACCTAAAAACAACCACACAAGAAAGAGATTAAAGGCAATAACACAAAAAAAATTAAAAATAAAAGTAGAGAACAAAAACAAGACTTACAGCAAAAGCATAGTGACAACCACCAAACGTCACTGATCTTTTAGAAGCAACTTTTGTGGAATCCTTGAAATTTTTTATGCTGCTCAACAACCACTCATATACAAAACTGGACAGATCATAGTTACACACAGAAGAACAATCCCTGAAAATATGCAGGTACTTTGGGCTAGGACTGAGGCTAGAGTTGGGGCAAAGGAATGAGGACAACGCGACAACCATGAAGAAAATGAAAATGTCTTCATCAGACAACTCGACTTCGGTGGACTTAAGCTTGTTGGCGAAGAAAGAGACAGGAGGAATATTGGAAACATTGAAGTGAGACATGATAAAATCACGGCCAGAGTCAGGATCACACACAAGTGGCTCACCATCTACTGGGAGGTCAAGGATATCATGGATATCATACTTGGTCATTGGGATAAATTTTCTTTTGAACTGAAATTCAGATGAAGTCACGTCAAACCTACTAGCAAGCCACTTCACTAACCTAAGAGGAACCTCAGTCCTAACAAAGTTTAAGAGACAGCCCATGTCATATGTCCGGATAACATTCTGATACCTAGGAGACATTCCAGCAACAACACCAGTGAAAATTTCCCAGAATATCTAGTGAAAGTGGCACAATTGGGGAAATCAGAAGATCGTTTCTGCCTCTACAAAACAACAAAAAAGAGAGTCAGAAAAATGAAAAACATAGCATGAACCAAAAACCCAGTAAAACTAAGAAAATACACAAGGAACAAAACATTAAATACATGTCAGACTACTACAGTACCTTAATAAAAATACAGAACGAACGCACAAACAACACAACTACAGAACCAAGTCTAGGAACTAACCACATTCCTCCTAGAAGCATATGATAGTTTCCTCTTTAAGCATTTTACTTTCTGAAATGACAAAAAACAAAATGAAGAAAAAGCCAAAATAACAAAAGAAAGAAAGAACATAAAAGACAAAATGGAACATACTTGATTGAGATAGAACTTCAAAAGAGCTTTGTCGAACCCTCCTTCGTCTCGAGATAGATCCTGCAAACAAAAAAGAAATAAAACAGATCAAACAAAATTAAATCAAAACTAAAAAAATAAAACAATAAAGAAGAGAAACGTAAATAAGTAACTACCGGAGACATAGGATAAGAACCATCTTCTGCAAAATCATTAGGCAAAAAAGCTTCACCAACTGAATCTGCACTCTCTAATGATGATACTAATGGAACATCCTGATGACACACTTTTCGTAGCCTACCCATTTTAAACCTGCAGACGGAAACCACACTGGAATTTAATAATTTTGGTGAAACCACAGTTACACTGGAACTACAATCAAATTACACTGTAAAAATCCATTAAAATTACATTGGAATTAAATGGGTAAATTACACTGAAAAGTACACTGTAAATACAATCAAATAACACTGCAGAAATCTCACTCAAATCACACAGTTAGACTAGGGCAAATTACACTGCAACTTACACTGTTAAATACACTGTAATTACAATTGAGGGTAAAATTACACTGGAATTACACTGTAATTACAATTGAAATTGCACTGGAAATAGCGCTGGAAAAATGGGTAAAAATTACACTGGAATTACACTGTAGTTACACTGGAAATAGCACTGGAATTAAATACACTGTAATTACACTGTAATTACAATTGAAATAGAACTGGAAATAGCACTGAGAATGGGTAAAAATTACACTGGAACTACACTGTAGTTACACTGGAAATAACACTGACACTGGAATTACACTGTAATTACAATTGAAATTGCACTGGAACTAATGGGTAAAAATTACACTGGAATTACACAGTAAAACAGACATAAAGTTACAGTGACATTCTGGGAAAATTACACTGTAATTACAATAAAAAATCACCCCTAGAAGCAAAAATACAACACTGTCTATGATAACACTGAAAGTGACTGACCAAACAATTGACAACACTGAAAAGGAGCACCAGGAGCCAAATTTCATCGGAATATATAAAGAGCTAGAGCAGGAACATTAACAACTAGCATAAGGGCATGAGCAGGAAGCATCAGGGAGCATCGCAGCATGAACAGGAAAAGAGCTCGGCATCTACAAGTACACCTACGGCATCCCGCTCATCTATCAGTACACATACGGCATCCGCACCAACATGGACACGAATCCCGCTCAACTACAGGAACATGAGCTCGGCATCTACAAGTACACCTATGGCATCTCGCTCATCTACCAGTACACCTACGGCATCCGCACCAACATGAACACGAATCCCGCTCAACT